>APFE030277069.1:117700-135174 GCA_000404065.3 Pinus taeda
CATATTTATACATGCCGAAGCATCCAATACCATGGACCGAAAACCATCGCGTCCAAAACCATGGACCGAAAACCATAGGTAGGTTCACCCAACATAATATAGGGTCCAAAAAGAAATTTCTTGGGCCGCTGCCCTGAACCCCGTAGAGGGGGGCTACCTGCTGTGCAATCGGCGCAACGAAGGGGGGGCTTCGCCCCCCCGGTTCACTACGTAGGTTAGTCGTGGAAAGAATATAACATAGCGCAACACATATAGCACTGTCACCTCCAAGTTTGTATGAACCCTAGGTTGTTAAGTAAAGTTGGTAGCCCATGTTTTGCAGCATCCTTGCTGCAATACTGGCACTCATCACTTTTTGGCGTTGTTTCCGGGGAGGTGTCTAAGTAGAATGTGAGTACTATTTTCTTTTCTTCTATTTCTAGTCTGCATTCTTTTCTTCTATTTCTAGTCTTCTTTGTTTTCTTCTATTTCTAGTCTGCATTCTTTTCTTCTATTTCTAGTCTTCTTTGTTTTCTTCTACTTCTTATCTTCAATTTTCTACCATTAGTTTATTTCTTCAAAAGTATTCTAGTAGCTTCCTTTCTTTCAATTGTCATTATCTACTTTTCTTTCCATTCTGCAAGTATAATTTCAATTCAGCAAGTAGTTTCTTTCTATCAGTAGTTTTCATTCAATCAGCGATTTCATTTCTGCAAAGTACTTTCTTGATAAAAAAATATTCCAAAAACCAACCCAAAAACATTTACTTTCATGCCTAGTAGGAGTAGGGACAATTTAGGAAAATTCTTGCCAAATACCCCCATTGCATCCAACAGCCAACCTTCTCTCTTCTTCAATGGCTGTGAACTGGAGGAACCCTTAAGTGAGAAACCTAACATACTTGAAGAACCTATTGGGAAGAAGAAGAAGAAGAACCCATTCCTACTGAACCAATGGCTGAAAACCGAAATGACAGAGGAGATAGAGAGAGAATTGAGGGTGCCTTCCCAATTAGGAAAACCAATTAGGACACTAAGACGAAGAATATAAGCCCCTCTGCTCTACCTCATTTCCATGGCCTAACCATAAAGGACCCCGACACTTTCCTATTTGAGTTTGTTGTTATATGTCGAACCTATGACTATACAGATGATGAGCAAAAGTTAAAATTGTTTCCAACTACCCTCAAGGATGCAGCATTGCATTGGTTCATGGGTTTACATGGAGATAGCATCACAACTTGGGCTCAGATACAGCGGTATTTTAACAGAAAATTTAGGGACTACTATAGGTCAAAGGATACAAAAGGAGAGATTTTCAAGATGACTATGGGCTAGGATGAATCCTTAGAAGACTACGAAGAAATATTCCAGCTCAGTTACAAAAGGGCTAGGTGCACACTTGACCCCAAGTCACTAAAGTTGGTCCTGCTTAGAGGAGTAGGGGAAAATCTTCTGGATACCTTAAACTTGTTAGCAGGAGGAGATATCTACCAATTACGTTATGAGGATATCAAGACTGTCTTTAGAAACCATTCTAGGGCAGCCAGGAAAAAGGGTAGGAATAGTCAACCTATGGCCAGTACATCATCTTCCAACTCATCCATTAAGGGTGAAATTGGAAATATGCTAGAAGATTTCAAAAGTGAGATGTTGCAAACCCTTGCCTTGCAATTGGACACCATGAATATCAAAAGGAATCAAGAGGAAGCAAAGAGAGCCTTGGCCATATTTTGTCCTAGATGCACCAGGAGGCATCCCACGAATGAATGTCCATTAAACTGCATTGACATTTGCTCGGTCTGTGAAGAAAACCACTCCACAGACAAGTGCCCTTCTTTACCCAGACTCAAAGTTGTATATCAAGGAGCTAAAGGGGTCACTGAGAAGCTTTCTTACATCAACCAAAGGAGACCTCCTGGGCCTAGACCATACCAGCAAGGTATGCAAGGGTCATCCCATGCATATTACAACCCCAACCAAACCACAGCTATACCTTCTTGGGGACCCCCTGCTCAACCTTCTTGGTCTACACCCCCTCCTTGGTCCTATGCATCTCAGTATCATTCCCAGCTAACTGGCCAGTCATTTCAACCTTACATTCTGCCACAACCTCAGTGGAATACCCCACTCCAGGGGTGGAGGCCCCAATACAACAATGCTCCAGCTCTATTTGCTCCACCACCTACCCAACCACAACTCCTACACTCTGCTCCACCCAAGCAACCCTAGATGCCTGCCCAGCCAAATCTAGACCCAAACAATAGGTAGGCTCAACAAGCATATAGTGGAGAGACATCATACCCAGATTATGTTGTAGAAATCTAGGAGATCAACCTAAGATCTAGGAGAATTCTCCCAGATAACCAACCTCCCTCTCCACATAGGGAGGTTGAGGAAGAAAGAGAGGAAAGCAACCTTAAATTAAATCCACCCTTTCCTAAGAGATTAGCCAAACCACTCCAGCCTACCCCAAAAGAACTTGAACTTCTAGGAGAATTGAAAAATCTATGTGTAAAGATCCCCCTTCTCCAAGCAATAAAAGATGTTCCCATTTACAATAAGTTGATTAAGGAGAAATGCTTCAAGCATCCATGAAGAAGAAAAAGGGATGCCCCTACCATTAATGTCATTGGGCAATTGTCTGACTTAATGTTGGGGCAGGTAATATGTCCAAAATATTTGGACCCTAGAAGCCCTGTAGTAGATGTGCACATCAATGGCACCATTGTCCCACACACTCTAATTGATCTGGGGGCCGCCATTAATGTGATGACCAAGGACACCATGCTCAAGCTCAGCCTCCAATGGTCATTATGGAAGACCACAACAGTTCTGCAACTTGCAGACCCCTGAGGGAATTGTGGAGGATGTGATGGTCTCCATTGACTCTTGGGAGTACCCTACAGATTTCCTAGTTCTCCAACCTAGGGCTAAGCTTACTGGTTACCCTCTCATCCTTGGGAAGCCATGGTTGGCCACAACTGATGCTTACATTAGCTGCAGAGCTAGGAATATGACCATCAAGAATGGGCATATGTCCAAGCAGTTATTCCTATACCCTCTTGCTCAACCTTCTCTAGAGCATTATTTACCTTTATGGTTGAAGGAGGAGGAGGAAGATGAGGCTTATTCAGCCCAACTTTATGTTTTGGAAGCAACCATAGGAAGAGGACAGCAAGATGAGGATGACTTAATTGAACACCTACTCCAAAGTCCAACTCCTAGTTCGTTACCATTAGAAGAAGAAGTAAGGGAAACCCAAATTCCAACCAATTCCAACCCACTCCATGTCAAAACCATAGAATTTGACCCAGAGAAAACTTCGAAAATTAATCCATCTCTTTCTTCTCTTGAAGAGGAAAAGCTATACAACATGTTGAGAGAAAACCTAGAAGCCTTCACTTGGAGTTACAAGGAAATGAAGGGAGTACATCCCTCAGTGTGTACTCACCACATATACATCAAAGAAGGTTGCAAGCCAATCCGAAAACCACAAAGGAGGATGAATCTAGCTCTTAAAGATATAGTCAAAGAAGAATTGCAAAAACTGCTAGATGCAGGATTCATTTACCCTATCTCTGACAGTGAGTGGGTCTCTCCTTTAGTGTTAGTTCCCAAGAAAAATGGTAAGTGGAGGATTTGTGTCAATTATAGGGAGTTGAACAAAGCCACAAAGAAGGATCATTTTCCCTTACCCTTCATTGACCAGGTGCTAGATGGCCTGGCAGGGAAAGGAGTTCTTTTCTTTCCTAGATGGATTCAGTGGGTACAACCAAATCCAAATATGCCCAAAAAACTAGGATAAGACCACATTCACTTATTCTTGGGGTACCTTTTTTATAGGGTCCTTTCTTTTGGCCTATGTAATGCTCCTGCCACTTTCCAAAGAGTAGTCTTCAGTATTTTTGCTGAATTAGTACATGATGAGGTGGAAATCTATATGGATGATTTTACACCTTATGGTTGTGATTTTCAAGAAGCCCTGACTAACCTAGGAAACGTATTGCACAAATGCATTGAAATGAACCTATCTCTCAGTCGAGAAAAATGTGAATTCTTAATGACTGAAGGGATCGTGCTAGGTCATTCAATATCTAATCAAGGACTACAAGTGGACCCAAACAAAATAGAAATCATCCAAAGGGTTCCACCTCCACAAAAGTAGAGGGATGTCAGGAGTTTCTTGGAGTTAGCTAGATACTACCGAAGGTTCATAAAGGACTTCAGCAAGTTGGTCTCTCCTTTATTTGGGTTGTTGGCCAAAGATTCTGAGTTTATATGGTCAAAGAGTTGTTGGCCAAATAAAAGTTAGAATGCAATACATACTTGTCCATAGAAATCTTCAAATCTTTATAAACTTGCACCTCCTCATTATTAACCTCTGTGTGCTCCCTTTGTTTCATTGGCACTTGTAATTTTTTTTCCAAATTGACATTTATGAGATTCTGCTTGCAAATCAAATTTATAGACACAATGATTTTCTCCTTCTGAATCAATCCATGAACCTGCAATAAGGATATACCAGTAGGAAATAACCCCACATGTTTCTCATTATCTTGTTTTCTAGCATGAGACCATTTGTCTAAAAGGACTTTTTCAAATTCTTCATCTGAAAGGTTGTACAACTTCTTTCTCTCAACTGATCTAAACCATTTGACGGCCTCATCTTTCATATTAATCGCTACGAAAAGTTTCCAATGTTATGCCCAGAATGACTTTATATTTTTTATGAATTCTTCAATAGTAGGAACGTTATCTTTTCTTGTAAAACATAGAACCACCATGAAGAGGGTTTTGAAAAAAAAGTGCTTACTTGGCAAAAACTTGAAATGGCCAAAATTCAGTCAATATTGCTCAGAATCCCTATTATGACATGTTTTCAGAAATGGAACAACCATTCAGCATCTTCCCATATGATAGAAATCCCGATCTAAGTACAGGAATTTAGATTCGTGCTGCACTTGTGCCGCCGTCACAAAAAAAATTCTGAAAACAATAACTCATTTTAAATCAATGATATCTCCCTCATCCAAACTCTGATTCGATTTTTTTTTTTTTTTTTTTTTTAACTTGGGTATTTTTTCACAAACAATCCAGATATGCAATTAGATTCTGCATATTTTGCACAAAAACGTATAGATCTGCTCCACAAACTCGTCACCCTGAAAAATGTCTGCAACCGAACTGATTTTTAAATCAGCAATATCTCCCTCATTCAGACTCTAATTCGACTGATTTTTTTTTCAAATTGGGTATTTTTTCACCAGAAACTTAGATCTGCAATTAGATTCTCCAGATGTTGCACCAAATTGTATAGATCTGATCTGCAAACTCACCACCCCATAAAATTCCTACAAAAAAAAAATCCCCACTTTGCCCAAGAAAGTTCTCTGATACCACTTGTTATAGATATGATATGAAAATTTAAGACAATGCAAATAAACCCAAGAAATAATAATATTTGAATAGATAGAAATTCTTCTTTATTGATCAAACCCTTAAGGTAGGGCAACACCATACATTCACTCCTTAAGGAAGGAGAACACTCCACAAGCCATATGCCTGTTCATACAGTATTCCTTGACATCTCTCATTGGGGAGTCTATAGCCTCTATGTAGGCCTCATACATACAATACCATGAGTCATTACCATGGTTCCCTCAATACCATCTATCTAATACCATGGGCTTATTACATTATTGCTAACTACTTGTGGTCCCTTGCATGATGCGGGTTAACTACCTTATTTATTACTATGGATCATCCCATTATTACATTATTCCCTTTAGTACCTCCCTTTATACCCCATATTATCCCCCCTAGGTATAGTACAAAAACAAAAACAAAAAAACAAAAACAAAAACAAAACAAAGAAAAAGACTCAAGTGAAAACCTCCATGAGGCGCCTGAGTACCATCTTTGGGTTGAAAACCTTGTGAGGCGGCCCAAGGATGAAAAAAATAATTGAAAAAATGAATAAGAAGATCCCCGGGTGAAAACCTTCCTTGAGGCACCTAGGACAAACATCTAGGGTGAAAACCTCTCTGAGGCAGCCTAGGTTCTTTTCAAAAAATAAAAAGAAAAAAAAAAGAGAAAAAGACATAATTGTTATTTGCAGGTGGGCGAGAAAGGAAATCAAGGAGCAAAGAGAAGATCCAAAGGGAACCCTACCTCACATATTCATCTCCTCCACTCCTTACCATGCATCCCTCCATCAATTCCATTGTTCTTTCACTTCATTGCTTCAATTTAGGACAAGACTATGTTTTCAAAAGGAGATCAGCTTCTACCAGTTATTCCCTTGCTCCACACACAGTCATTCATTGTATCATCCTCACAGCCCCAGCCAGCAACATGGTTAATAAATATAAGGGAGAAGTAGCTACATGAAATATTGTAGGAAATCCTGTAGCAGCCTATCCCACAGCATATCAATCATCAGCTACATGTCTTCACTAGGATGATCCAGGGGCTCCACAATAGCAGCAACATCAGTTCTTCAGTCATAGATAGAAAAGGAGGAAGAAGAATGACCATTCAGCAAATAAACAACACAGCACCTCTGATCTTCAACAACTACAGCATGTCATCGAGACCACAGGTAAGTATCCCGCTCACTCACTCATATGCATCATTTCATCAAAATTTGTACGAGTCACGAGGTAGTTGGTTTATAAGTGAAAAGGTGGCCAGTTAACTTGGCCACCTTTTTTCAGTCATCACATACAAAACTGGGTGTCCTCTCACACATGGTTGTAGTCAACTCAAAGACAGAGGAGGAGTAGGACAAGAAGTGCTTAACTATGGATCTACGAGGTGGGAGTTGATTACAAGGAACCTCGCCCCAAAAAGCCATAAAGGGAAACAAAACATCATTTGCATGCATTCGTGCATTCCACCTCCATGAAACTTCCTCACTCAAGTCGCTCTTATAACTCTAGCCACCCACTGGAAGCAAGGATCCATCGTTCTGCAAGAAAATTTCTACAGGAGAATGCACAGGAATTCCTACAGGAACAATCTATAGGAGCAGTCTATAGGATACACAGAGGCAGTCTACAAGATAGGAAAAGATGGGTTCAAGAGGGAATATCACAAGAACTGTCCACTGCCACCATTCTAAAGAGGTAGGATCTAAAAATCCATCCCCATTTACAAGCAAATGAACTAGAAATGCTCCAAAAGCTAGTGGATATAACAATTGTGGGAGGTGAATTACATACACAGGAAACTCTGCTTTCTCCTAAATTTAAAATTCTTGTGTCAAGCCTCTCATTTCCTCCTCAAGCCCCACAAGAAAGATGACAGGAGAGTTTAATAGGAGAGAACCCACAAACATTATGAGGATACAACAACACCCCCAAGTGCTTGAAATCATTATAAGACACCAATGGATGGGGTTTTTCGAAAAATTCACAGATGATGATGAGGTGACTCAAGAATTTTCTCATTCCCTCACTCCACACAGTAGAATCCATGCCACTATTATAGTTAGAGGGCTCACTATAGATCTCACCCCAGAGATCATCAGTAGGGTCACCACACTTCCCCTAGGGATTCCATGGAGAAAAGAAGAAAAAGCAAACAATCAGGTGACAAAAAGGAAATTACTTTTAGAAGGTGAAGAACCCACAGAGGATAAAAATGGAGTAAGGAGGGACAGTCTTCCATACCCATGGAGTGAGGTAGGTTACCAACTCATCAAATATATATCATGTGAGGGGAGATATAGTGTTTTTTATGGCTACCATTTTAGGATGCTTGAAGAATTAAGACTTGGAGTAGAAACACTAGTTCACCAAAGACTCAGCATACCCTATTTTTTAATGTAATCATTCATAGACTCCAGCAATAAAGTAAAGGAATGGAATTCCAAACAATTGGCTCACCATGGGTTGATTAGGATCCTCATTGAGGATGCCCTCAAAAACCTCAGGATCCCTATAACATGGTCAGTCTTCAGAGACTTACCAGCAGAGGATGACATCAAAACCCTCACCTATGATGTTAGTCCTTCTGTTAGTGAGGAGGAGGCAAAACAAAAAGAAGAATATATAGAGCTAGATGGAAATGAGATGGATGAAGAAGAAACTAATATAGAGGAACATTATGAAGGAGAAGAGAAGGAGGAAGATGTTGAAACAGAGGAGGAAATGAAGGAAGAAATCGATGGAGATGAGAAAGAACAGCAAGAGGAAGAAGATAAGAAAAACAAAGAGCTCAGTGGCTTAAGGGACAAAGAAGAAATAATGAGAGATCAACTTGACAGGGAAAATGCATGGCTAAGAGGACAGCTGCAGGAAATGGAAAACCAACTAGCATGTATGGCCAGCCTCTCCTTGGAGGCCATCCAGTCTAGAATGCTAATTAAATCCTATGCTCTTTACCTCAGAGAACAATGGTTGCAATTTCAGATTAAAACACTAGCACAAAGAGGCACCATGCCATTTCAGGACTACAGGAATTTGATTGATCTTTGTGATCAAAGTACACTAGAGGATACGGCCAAATAGGTTAAATTTTACTTGCACAACAAGGCCTTCACACACAAGAATGTTTGGGATCCTAATGTAGAGCTAGGAGATCTGTAGTTGATGGCTTTGGTATCATGGATGAACCATGAGGAGTCAAGGGCTGCAGAGATGGAAATAATATTGGTCAAAGAGCAGAATGAACCTCTTTTCATCAGAGCTGAACAATCAAATCTGAAGGCCCTAATCAGCACCCATAATCTAATTGCAAATGATCCTCAACTAGCACCTAGATATCTTGGTGCCCAAGAGCAAGCAATTTCAAATTTTGAGGATATGTTTAGGTTGCTAGGAGATGATAGTATACATGCCTACTCAAGGAGATGGAACACGCTACCACACAGCTTGAAGATCAGAGAATATCACTCAACTCAAAGGTTGAGAGAGGCACTCAATAGGACACCTATGTATAAGCAATCAATGCAAAGGTTGAAGGTCAATTGGATATGCCTAAAACTCATTCCACCAATACTACTAGGAATGCTAGAAGGGAGAAAAGAAGAAGAGGAAAAGAGGCAGTAGGAAGAAGTAGAAAGGAAAGCAGGCTTCTATGCACAAGAAGAAGAGACCACAGTAGAGGCATGGGATGTCAGAGAGGCTACCAGAGCCATGAAGGATATGGACATTGACTAAGTTGCTCAGAGGATGAGCAACACTTTTAGTAGGGGGTGATGAAGAGCCTCATATTTGGGTAATTATATGGGTCTTAATTCACCTCCTAGCTTAGTCAAACCAACTATTCTCACAAATTATTGCATACTTTTGATTATATTTTGTTTATGAGATGAGTTAGAGTTGGATATTTTTCTTTGTGGTCTAATGTGCATGTAATGCAGGATTAAAGGGTAAAAGCAAGGAATTTTAGCAAAGACCTTGGTCAAAACTCGAATGGGACAAGGGAGAGGAATCATAGGAGGGAAATCCTCCTCATTTACTACCCCCCCATTCAAATATTCCTCCATCAGCTCAGAGTGCAACCAGCCAAATCATGAGGACTAGAAGGCAGTCGAGTAAGTGGAAGTCAAAGCACCAGTTTATCTCTAGTTTTGGGAGCTGAGCCTCCCTAATTTTAAGGAATTCGTTGGAAACTTCAGATGCATAAGTAGAGAAGCCTAGGACCTCAGTAGGATTCAGATTTTTTATTGTAAAACTCTACTTTATTTTCGAGCTACAAGACTTTTGACAGTTGTTGATGTAATCTATTGTTTTGATAATAAGAATGAGTTTTGTTTTGAGCCAGCACTGAGTTAAATCAGAGGGCTGAAGATCTTGGGTTAGGGCCCAACCCTAGCAGCTAAGGCTCCTCTATATTGTACATGTATGTTAGCGGAGATTCATGGTTTAATCGTTCATTTGCTTAAGTAGTTGCATTTCCATTACAGCAGGGTAGCACATAGATTCATGGTTTAATCGTTCATTTGCTTAAGTAGTTTCATTTCCATTACAACAGTGTAGCACATAGATTCATGGTTTAATCGTTCATTTTCTTAAGTAGCTGCATTTACATTACAACAATGTAGCGTAGATTGGTTGTGTTTTAGTTTGCTTCCATTTGTGCCTTTTTCTTCAGTTAGCAAGTTAGCAAGGATTATACCCGTAGATTTCCTTTCACAACAACCTTGACCAACCACCGTCAACTGCGTGTCACATAGATTCTTCGTATTCATTTCAAAATTTGACTTTATGCGCTCCAAATCTCCACCGTCGATCTATCTAACTTGATCCAATGACTATCGCGCAATCTCGCGCGGATTCTTGCACGGTCAATATCCACCCAAGAGCACGCAAGAAACTACTTACCGCATATGGAAACCCACTCCATCATTCTCCATGTTTTTTTACCTTCCTGTCACCACGTGACTTGATGTGATCCATCTGTCTATTCACTTCAGCTTCGCGATAAGATCTCCGTCACTCATCTTCTGATTAGTCTTGTTCATCCATATCTTGACTTAACCTCTCGCGATAAGATCTCCGCCATTCATCTTCCAAATAGTCCTATTCATCCATCTCTTGACTTAACCTCTCGTGATAAGATCTATGCCATTCAACTTCCATTAGTCATGTTCGTCCATCTCTTGACTTAACTTCCTGTGATAAGATCTCCGCCATTCATCTCCCGTTAGTCTTGTTCGTCCATCTATTAACTTAACCTCTCGCAATAAGATCTCTGCCATTCATCTTCTATTAGTCCTGTTCATCCATCTATTCACGTAATCTCCTGCGATAAGATTTTCGCCGCTCATCTTCCATTTTTACTGTTCTTTGATCGATCCAACGGTTCTCATGCACTGCTACTTTTTTATGTCCTCCTTTTACTAATTTCGATCTTTGCTTGCTCTCCCACTTGACTCCTTGCATGCTTGATTTTACCAAAACACCAAAAACGTGAAAACGGACTTAGTTTAGTCTCCTTTCTTACACATTAGTTTGGTTTGATGCTCTTTACTTTTGTAACTTAGATAGCAACATTACGTTAGTGTTGATTTAGAAATTCTACTTAGTTTAGTTGTTTAAATGGTTAAATAGGATATGGTGTGATTTAGCATTACATGTTGTTTTCTTCATTACTACAGTAGAGTAAGCTCTCTTAGAATAGATTTGCTCTTCTTCCATCAAAGAATCAAGCTTCTTCTGACTCTATAGAAGTCTGGCTTGGAACCCCTAGGGTCTCTTGCCAGATGAACAAGTGACAACAGGCAGGACCTTCACTTCTACTTGTGCATATAGCACTGTCACCTCCAAGTTTGTAGGAACCCCGGGTTGATAAGTAAAGTTGGTAGCCTAGGAGTTGCAGCATCCTTGCTGCAATACTGGCGCTCATCAGTAGGGATAGAGTTATAGACATTGTTAAATCTGATACAATAATCTTGGGCTACTTCACATGGGGCTCTTTTGATACTTTCATACTTTGCTAAAATCTGTAAAGGGTTCTTTTTCACTTCCCATCTTCTGAGGAAGGTGACACGAAATTGAGCAAGGTCTAGGATAGAGTTGGCTAGTAACCCTTTAAACCATTTTTTAACCTCACCAGTGAGACTTTAAGCAAAAAATCTCATTTTCACATTAGCATCATCTATCTCTTGGAGGTCTAAGTAGTCATTCATTTTATCAATATGATGTTGAGCATTTTTGGGTCCAGTGCTATCAAATTGAGGAATCCTACTCTGGTAATCCTGAGGCATTGCATTGATTTGTGGAGGTAGGACCAAGGGGGAATATCAAGTTGCCATGATTGGTGTTCGAGATGTAGATGGAACTACAATAGGTGTGGGTATGGAAGGTATGAAAGGGGGTGTAAACACACTTTGTTGTGTTGATGTAGAAGGTGGTTGAAGATGAAATGGGTGTAGTGAAAATGGGGGTGATTATTAGAGGTTCAGTAAGAATAGAAGGAATATGTATAGGAATAGAAACAACAGGAAACTCTAGAGGGGCAGAAATAGTAAGAATCTCTAAAGGGGTAGTATGAACAACTAATATTCCAAATGGAATAGAAAAACTAGGTGGAATTAATGGTGGAGTTGGGGATGAAGCAGTAGAAGAAGAATGTGAGGATTTAGGTGATTCAAGATATTTATGTATAGATTTATCTATTTTAGACACCAACACTTCAATTTTTTTAAATTATTTGATGACATCATCCCCAGAGTCTGATTTCACAGTTTTATGCTTTGAAATGTAGGGTTTTAAGATGTTTTCATCAAAAACAGTTTTAGCTACAAAATTGTCATATTTAGTTCGAAAGAGACTATGTTCAAATGGTAAATCAAATTCTATGTCTTCTATTATTTCAAATCTTTCAAGAAGAGAAATAACTCTAGGGAGAGGATTATTACTTGCCTGACTCTCAACTAAACCTTTCTTTCTAAGAATTTTTTCTGGATTATCTACAATTTTTGGTGGATTTGGATCTGGATTAACTCTAGTATAAATTATTTTAGGATCCATATCTACTATTAAGTATTCATAGATAAGATATATACAGCTTTTGAAGTGGAATACAACCTTAAATCAAAATATATTACTAAGCCTCAAAGCCTAGAAATAGCTTTAAGTATTGAAACAAAAATTTACCAGGGAAAAATTTAATACAAATTAGATTTGTTCAAAGTCCCCAATATGGTTGCCAGGATGTTAGCACTCAGTAATTTCTTAAGATACAAAAGAAACCCAAAGGTAACCACAGAACCACTTTGAAATCCAGGATCTAGCCCTGCTAGCTTCAAAGAGGGATCTCTCTATTAGATTTAGCTTTGTTTGCTTTGTAAGATTTTAGGCTAGATGTGAAAGTTCATAGTTTGGTTTTCGAAATTGCTTGGTTGGAACAATAAGGAAATCCATTGGGAAATGGAGTCAAAGGGGCTTAGAGTGATCAATTTGCAGAAATGTCAAGCTCAAGTGTAACAAGGAAAGGTAGGTATGCTACTAGATCTTTGAAATTTGTGAAATGGAGAGGAAAGAATAGATTAAGATTCACTTTAAATATAGAGCATTGTTACCTGAATTCTATATTTAAATTTTAATGGAATAAATTAATAGTTATTTAAGGTAGCACAAAGTGTATTGAAACAAATTCTGAAATTATTTTTCTTAAAAACAATAAATAATTGAATGACATATGAAAACAGAAGAAAAAACAAGGTTACAACAAGAAGCACTTCACCATATAGTTATGACATATGAATCATGTAAAAAAAAAATCGTGTATTAATGAAAATGGACACTTAGACTTAGTGAACAACTTTATAATGAATTGTAGTCTTTCTCAGTACAAGTCCCAACATCAATACTTTGAATTCTGAAGTATTTATACAAATTCCATCTAAATATCTTAACATAAAATATCAAGATTTATTACAAAATATCTCAAAGTTTTTTACAAACATAGAACAAAATTATAGTAGATATGAAACTATTGTGGCTATTGGCACTATCCTCAAGGGCGACCCTTGACTTTGCCTGAAGAAGTGTTTTTCTGTTGTCTTGTTGTTGGAGGTGATACTGTTTTACTCCATCAATTCACATAATTTATCCCAATGCTCTTCACTTGGCATAAAAAAGTTTATTAGCTTCCTGTAAGTATCATCTACCTCAGTATACTTTTGAAAAGTAGGCTTGATGAGAAACAAATGCTTGATCTCCTGCTTGATGAACAGGTCAAAATCTATAGCTTCCATAAAATCCTTCCTTGTGATGCTTCCTCTAATGCTTGCAAACTTTGATTTATCTCAAGAAATAGTGTATATCTTATGGTAGTAGTCCTTTAAACTGATCAACTGATCTCCATTTCCTATCAGTCCTGGCAGTCCTTTAAGATTAAGTGCATTAAACTTTCTATGAAATTTTTGGACACTAGACTCCATGTTGTGACATTTATTTTCCAATTGTAGTATCAAGTTCCTATTAGTCAGGACCCTTCTCACCTCTAAAATTGTTTATGTTCTATCTTCAACTTATAATTCTTCTAACTCCTCCTTTGTCTTTGAATTTAAGATTCTTATCAGTGTTGTAGCTTCTCTAGGATTTTGTCCCAAATGTATCTTTATCTCTGCAACTGCTTCTTTTGATTTCCTAATCAACTCTTGTTGTTCAAATATAATTTGAATTGAGGGCCATATTTCATTGATGGCCTCATTAATCTCTCTCCAGATGGTCTCCTTTGCCTGTGTCAAAGTCTGGGCCATGGTTGACTCACTTTCTAACAATTCAATCTTTAGGGTGAGACTGTGAGTTTTCTGCAACTCTGCTACATAAGAATTGTCTATCTGTAGTTTCTGATCCTGCAGAGATTTGAGCTGAGCCTTTAACTTTTCAATTTCATGCCCTTGAATGGACAGGTCTTCCATGGCTTTAACTAACTCATTTGGAGAATTTGTACTCTGTGTTAGTGATGGTCAATGTAGATGCCCCTGCTATTGTTAATACTGAAATAGGGATTGTTGTTAGAGTTACTTTAACTAGTTGTGATAACTTCTCCTTTTCCTTGAGTAGTTTTTCCATCTCCACTTCCATATCCTTAATCTATCTGCTTTGTTCAATTATTATCTTGAACACAATATCTTTTTCTTTGTCAATCTCCCCAACTTCCTTAGCTTGGGGATCCTCAGTGGAGGGAAGTTTTAGTTGTTTCCTCAATGTTGCTATGTCTACATTTTTCCTCCTTACAATCTCTTATGTTTCTTTTACATCTTTGGGGTCATACCCCAGTTTAATTACCAGGTCCTCCAATGACTTAATCAGGGTTTCCTTAGCCAAAGATGAAATATTTTCAAGTTTTAATTTTGAATGTATGTTCTTGAGTGAGGTCTGCAACTTGGAAGTTTTCATGGCAATGTTGGTCAAGGTAGAATACAACATTTCTCCAGTTTTTTTATGCAGGTTAGTTTGGTCAATTAGGTGAATCTGCTCAGCATCAAAGGAGAAAATAGATTTCTTGTGTTCAGTTGGAGTCTTCGAAAATGTAATTTGGGCTTGAATAAATGAAATTTCCATTTTCCCCTTTTCTATATCAAAGGTTGAAAGAAGCCTGTGTTGTGAAGAGTTTTTTTTCTTCCAGAATTTGGTGTATGTAGAGGCCTTGAGTTTCCCATTCGTCTTCTTAATTTCTCTGTATTTTGCAAAGATATTTGGTTCATCTTGATCCTAAACCAATTTTGATGTCTGAGTTGTATCTAGGGGATCTTTGGAAGTTGAGGAAGCTGGATATCCTATGAAGATATCTTCTCCTCTTATATCTAAGCATGATGGCCTGTCAGGACTATGGTAGCCTTCCCCTCATCCTCCTACTAAAAACTAGTTGAGAACTAGTCTTGTGCTTCATTTTGTATATCAGAAAATCTTTAACTCCAATCTCTGTCACTGAAGGGGAAATCTCCTCCCTTGATTTCTTGTCTTTTTTCTCTTGAGGTATTGGAGTCTGTGAGGTTGTTGTAGATATGACATGTTCTTCTACCTCTTGCAGTGTGTTCTCCTCCCATTGACTTTAATTCATGAACTTCTCTATCTTTGGTCTTGGAGTTTGTGTGCAGGGAGTGGTTTTTTGTTCCACTCTTAGATTGGATATGATTCCAAAAGGGTCATATGACTAGGTAAATCTCAATTTTAAGTTCATTTTTTTAAGGAGTGAATCTTCCTCTTTACCTGTTGCCCTGGTGTTACAAATAAATGGTCCCACCTATGCCTTGATCTTGAACTGGGACTTCTTATTTGCTGCAACAAAATGTCAATCATAGATATGTACCATCTACCTCATATATTCTAATGAGAATATTATCAAGGGAACAAACTTATGAAGCTTGTAGGGTGGCAACTCGCACCCATAAACCCTGATTTTTGTATAATTTGGTATAAATACCAATCCCCTATGTTAGTTTGCTCACTGAGATGCAGAATTCTTTGTATTTTTTATCCTATCCTAGGCTCTACATCACCCTTTAGTAAGTTCACAACTGTATGTAGGAATTGATCAACATAATCAGAGAAAGTGTACTCGGTGGAAGTTTTCCTCACCAGGGAGGTACAAAGGATTACAAACTGTGGATTATTGTGATCATCTAATTTCTGCAAAGGGAATGAAAACCTATTTGCTTGATGGTAAATAAATAAATACACTAACACTGAAGAATACTTAAAATTCCCCTCAGTAGAGAACTTGAGGAGCTAGTCATGAATTGACTCTGCAATGAACTCACTATAATTGAAAGTAAGGGGTTTCTCACTAGTTGTAAAGAGTGATAGGAAACAAACAATGGCCTCATCAACCCACTGATCATATTGATAGCCAAGTATACATGAAACAATTGCAATTTATTTTTTGGTCATCTCGAGGAACATAGAGGATGAGTAGGGGGGTTTTCTTAGGTAATTGGGCATCCTCTGGGAGAAAAATCTCAAAAATATTGGCTCTCTATGGGAAGGTCAAGTTTTTGTAGAATTCCATGAGGGAATCTACTGAAAATGGCTTCAGGGAGTCAGAATTTGGTAATTCTAGCATCTGAGTAATGGCTTCTGCAGTGACAGTGAAAAGGATGTCACCATTATGGGACACAATTTCCCTTTGGCTGGGTATGTAGTGAAATTGGCACACGAATTCTGGGAAGTGATTGGTCTATGGGAAGATGAATTGGGGTAGGGAAGATTCTCACAGGCCCAATTCATCACTCGGGTCAAGATACATTTTCTTCAACCAATTGTGAAGCTCATACAGGTCAAAATCACAATTGGTTTCAGCAATCTTGTGTTGGCATTATGATACATATGTTGTACTTGATGGCAACCCACTCATCTCAGATGATAAATTATAGTGCAGCAAAGTTCACGCACTTTCATGAAGATAAAATTTTATTTCATGTAGAGAAAAGTTCACGCACTTTTATGTGGAGAAAAGTTTATTTCATGTAAAAAGATCACGCACTTTTATGCAAAGAAAAGTTTATTTCATGTGGAGAAAAGTTCATGCACTTTTATGCGGAGAAAAGTTTATTTCATGTGGAGAAAAAGTTCACGCACTTTTATGTGGAGAAAAGTTTATTTCATGTAGAAAAAAACTTCACGCACTTTTATGTGGAGAAAAAGTTTATTTCATGTGGAGAAAATTTCACGCACTTTTATGTGGAGAAAAAGTTTATTTTGGAGAAAAGTTCACGCACTTTCATGGTTGGATCATGGTATTGGTCCGACAGTTTTTTGATCCTATGGTTTTGGTCCGTGGTATTGCATCCAAAAGTGTTGATCCCAAGTATTGGGCTCATGGTATTGTGTTATTATGGTTTTGGACCGTGGTATTCTGAAAGGCCTAAGACTATAAAAGGGGAAGGAGATCATTTGGCAAAGCATCATCTGAATTGTTATTGAATATCTGATAAAGTGCTAGATCTGGAATACTGTGATTGGGTTATGGTGCAGATCTGGATCTGAATAAAGAAGGAACCTGAGCGCAAGGAGAAGGATAAGTTCTATT
>APFE030277069.1:135980-169303 GCA_000404065.3 Pinus taeda
CACCTTATATCATGGTGTTCATGTGTGTGGCTTATGTGTGATGATCTGTTCTATTTTACTGCACCTGTTTACTATTAATATGGTTGATAATGTTCTAATGCATTCATTAAGGATCAACTAACTGAATCATAAGAAGTTGTGTAAGTAGCATATATGAATCTGAATATGGAAATGAAAAAGTTTTATTGATGTGATAATACTGATTCACCCCCCCTCTCAGTATTATTTCCAACATCTTGTATTGTTGTTCCACTAATGGTTGGTGATCTAGGTCTATGGTAGGGGGCATCATAGGGTTGTCATCACAGGATTTAGATCTGCTTTTAGGTGTCATGATAGAAGAGGAAAGAACAGGAAATTCATAATTACCTGGAAAAATAGGTGAATCTAGTGTTAGGATGCAAATTAAAGGCTAGGTACTCAATTGCAGGTGACTGGTTATACTGATTGGTTACAGAGATGTCGTGGATAACTAGCTGGGCACTGGGAAGATTATGTATGGATGAACGTTCGCTGCAAATTCCATTTTACATGTTATCATAAAATAGAGAAAGGAGGACATGTAACAGGTTTTGGTGGGTTAAATAGAAAAAACGAAATTACCGTTGTGATTTAACCATCTAAACGGAGCGGGTCCGTTGCCACAGGAAACGAGCAAGCATTAATTAACAACGGTTTGATGAGGTGGTGGCGGGAGTGTCAGATGGAAACATTCTATTGGGGGGGAGTAATGGCGGGAGGTTACTTTGGCGAAAGGGGAGTGGGGTTCGCAGGCATGAGGTGGTGGACAAGCAGTGGAGGTGAAAGACTGATGGACGAGCGAATGGGGGGGATGAGGGAGTCCACATAGTGAGATTTTTGTGGTGCGGGAGCAGCAAATTTCAATGGTCGTGTGAGGGGGAAAGTCAAACGATGATTTTCAGATGGGGGACAGAGCGGTAAGAGGGAATAGGCAGGGGGTGCGAAGTACTTTGGAGTTGCCACGTCACAAGTCAATTTCACCTTTTCATATCCCCCCTTGTGATTAAACATTGGAGGGGCTCGGGGGGGCCGAATTGATTCCCCTTCCTTGATCCAAGTGGGGTGGGTTGGGGTTATTGGAACATGCACCTTAGCTTTATTGCATAGCGACAAAAATACGTCGCATCAAAAACTCTTTATTTACAAGTTGAATTGTGATTAAATTTTAGCAATCAAACTTAACGTTAAAATTTAATTAACCACGTTTAAACATTGTGATTTAATTAATTTTATTCTCCTTACTCTAATTAAACCATGATTAGACTGTGGTTGATTTATTCATTAATCTAAACTAATTTTATTTAATCTATCTTAATCTTGCTTAAACTGTGTGATTAAAACAACTAATTTACTTCTCCTAATCAATGTAGCATTTAAGCAAGCTGAACACTTTATTCTAAATTTTCTAAGGTACTTCTAATGCAATTTTTTTATTTTTGAGTGGCACTTTGACTTGCTCTCTTGCGTCCATATTTTTTATGGGGTATTTTCATTCTTTTTCTTCTTTTTCATACTTTAATTTTTTTTTTTTCACACACACATATATATATCTCCCCTTTTTTCTTTTGTTTTCTATTTTTTTCTTTGGAAATAAATTTGCAGAATGGAAGATTATTTACAACATCTCATATACAAAATTACAGATACAATCAAGTCATCCTATGAAATATAGGACCCTAATAGGGTCCGCAACGATTTCCTGCTACAGTAGAAAGCAAATATCAGTGGCACCTAGCTCAGCAGAAGTAGAATGCATGGTTTCTAGTCAAGTAGCATGTGACGCAATCTGAATTAGAAAGATTCTTGTGGGACTGTTTGGTAAGATGATGGATCCTACTGTGATCTACTGCGATAATCAGAGTTTCATCAAGCTCTCTGAAAATACAGTCTTTCACAATCAATCCAAGAATATAGATACATGGTATCACCATCAATGGTATTATGTGCAGAGGCAGATAATGTTGCTAGATTACATTCCAAGAGAGGAACAGGATGCATATATTTTGAAAAAGGCATTTTCAAATGGTAAATTCAAGTTCCATAGAGGCGGGATAGGGGTAATTGATAATCTCTTTCTTGCTGAGAGGGAGTGATGAAAATGCAGCGAGAAAAATCTCTATTTGATTTTCCTTGGTCAAACAAGAGAAAATCTGAATTTCCATTTCAACAGACAACTTGGATGAGTTAACTTGAGTGACATGGCTTGTGTCACCCTGTTAGCTTAGTTAATTTGATTTGGAAGACTTGAGTTCAGTTAAGCATGAGTGATTTCTAATTTATAGAAATCTAATTCAGTTAAATTGATTTATTTTCAGTTAAACTAGTTATAAATGTTAGAAGAACTAGTGGAAGGTCAAGTTGTGCAGTGTGACTTCAGTCACATTCAGTGATCATCCATTTAATTGATCAATTAGCCCAAAATAATTATTGCATGCAGAGAATTTGAGTTACCCAGTTGAGGTGGAGATTCCGAGGCAGTGTACTATTAATTGTAGACTATTCCAATGTGTACAAGTGGTGCATGTAGTCATAGGATCGGCCTAAAGAAATTATGCAATCCAATTAAAGAAATTTCCTAAGGAATAGGGGCTAATTCCTCAAGGAACAGCGCAAGGAAATAGGATCTTAGAGGGCTTGAAAATTGGCTAAGTGTTGGCCAAAGTTAATCAACCAGGCAATGGGATAGACTATACACTCATAGGTTGTGCTTAGCCTTGAGCAAGAATATGTATTCATCTTTATTCTTTGATTAATGTAATACAGATAGGAAGGGGTTTTGAGAAGTTACTTTCCCCTAGATAAGTCTCTGTGTATGTATGTTATTTCTTGATGTATGTTTATGATATGTGTTCTGGATTGTGAATTGAATTTCGTAGAGTAGTAGAGTAGATTTGAGTCTTGTGATTTTGTAAATTACATGAGCAGTTACAGATCTACACATAATTTCTACAATAAGCATTAAACTTTTATCATTACTAAACATGCTTTTCAATAATATGCATATATTAGTCTAAAAGATTGTCTAATTAATATTTTTGCTATATTTATTTTCATATAAATATTAAATTAATTTTCTTACTGTGTCTATTTTTTTTTTTGGAAAGATTGACAAAATTAAAAGGAGGAATGAAGTGATATTTGAAACATGGAAACAAAGATATTGAAAAACATGTACAAGGAGGTGGTCAAAAAATAAACATAATTTTAGAGAAGCGAGAGATATAACAAAAAAATGTACATGTAACATAAATATCCATTGACTTCTTTATGTAAAAGAGTTTAATTATCACATGGAATACTAATTTCTAATTATTTTGTTTTTGAAAAAAAGAAAACAAAATGGAACTCATTCAACACATAGGATAAGATAATATGGTGATTGGGTAGAAAAGGGTCGATCACAAAGCTTGTGAGTGCTTGTATTTTCAATAATAATTCATATTTGTTGTGATGCTTATATTTTAATTAATCAACAATCACCCATGGATGTTTATAAATATCTAACATATCAAGAAGATTCATATGATCATCTAATTGACATTGGAGTAAGTATGGGTCGCAACTATATGTTGGAGTATCAAGGGTTACTTGAACAATTTGCAAGTAGCTATTTTGTTTTTCCCTTATTTTATAATAATGGAATAACAAGAAACCTTTAATTGTATCTATGTTTTGCCATGATGTATAAAACTCACAGGGAAAAATTATAGAGTGGAGTCAACATAATCTTGAGAGATGCAATGAAGCATTTCTTCACAATAATGTATATTGTTTATGGAATACTCATTAAAATGATAGCTTTTCAATTTATGAGTTCATGTACATAATAAGTGTAGATATATTCATCACACTATATTTCTATGCTTATATATGGAATATGAAGAGGAGGAATGTCAAAATCAAGCCAACTAACAAAACATTCCAAATATACCAAGTATAATGTCCACTATAAGTGATGAAGAAATTAGGCATGCAAGCAACTAAAGTAATGCTAGAAGTTTGAGTGATAAATGATGATTGTTGAAATTGAAAGTTACAAATTGTGTACTTATGAATCCTTGTTTGTTAAAATAATACATTTTTTCTCAAATGGCATGTTATTAATAATCGTAACAATATATTGACATTTTGATTATCGTGGACCTTTATGTTGTCCCATTTTGTATTATAAAGGGTCTATGATTTGCTTATAACAAAATGAATTTTATATTATATTGCATTGTTCAATGACATAAAATGTTATGTTGCTAATTAAATATTATGGATTATGTACATTATCATAATAAAAATAGACATGATTAGCTTGTCTATTTACCTAAATGATACACCGCATTAATGCAATGATTATCCAAATGCAATAATTAAAGGATAAAAATCAATATTATCATATAAATCTTTATTACGATGATTAATTGAATTTTATTGTTAACAAAATCAACACAAAAACATATTGTTGAATCATATTTCTTTGAACTCAATAGTGTGGTTCAGATATATTCAAGCATTTATGTGATTTAATGATTCTAATACACTAGTGTGATAATTCTAATAAAAGCACCAATTCTCTTAATGACAACAAATGCATATTCTCCTCTACAAATATCATTACCACCATGTTACTATTATTGTAACTATTTCAAGACATAGTGATGCACAAAGTAATATATGTGTCAATCCTTTTATATAGCTGCAATATGCACAAATGATTTCCTTATATAAATTATGTAATAATGAATATAATATATATAATACACACTATTGTGTATGACATATTTTTAGAGAAATAGTGCTTATCAAATGTTGGTGTACTACTGTGTTTTATCAATATAAGTGTCCACCAATGCTTTCAATATCTAAAATATGCACCAAGGGTTCAAAAATACCTTTAAATACGCACTAGTGTGTATTATTGTTACACTAAATTTTGTCACCAAGACTATCGATTCAGATCTCTTGTCATCCGATGAGTGTCTCAAGTGAATTCGCTATGAAGATTGAAGTAAAACAATACCAGGGACAAAAGGAATTTTGGGTTGCACTGCTTAAAAACAATTTTTGAGCATGTGCGTACTTTTCCTAGCCATTACATGTGCATGTGTAGTATTTACCATTGTGGCCTATGCAATTTTGCACATTGTCTTCCACTATAAATTCTGCAATCTTATTCACACGAGTAAAAAAAAAAAAGCGAGTTCTAGAAGATTTTATGGAGGAACCTTATCCAAACTAGAAATCTAAAACTACTACATACCTATGCCTCATAACTTGGTTCATGGAACTAATCTCCTCCTCTTAAGTATCATATCCCTTGAGAAGAGGAACTAGAAATCTCCTCCTCTTGCCTATAAATTGAGCACAAGACTAGAGGATGGGGGAGACTTGAAGAGCTTGTCATCAAGGGAACAAAGGGAGACCACTGGAAGAGGCTTGTGACATTAAGGAAACCCAGTTGTAAGCTTGTTCTCCTTTGAATTCAATACAAAGCAACTATTATTTCCTAATTGTGTTTGTTTTTATGTTATTTGTGAGATTCCTTGGTCACTCACATGGTTTATAACTGATTATTGATTCAATTGTACGATGTATGCTTCATTTACCTTTGATTTTATATTTGATATGCTTTGATCCTTTTGAATGTTTTTGTTTGTGTATATCTCTTTTGGAGCATCATGGAGAAGCTGTGGAAAGCATTAGGAAAGCCTCTAGGGCATTGAGGAAAATTTAGTTGTGGAAAGCACTGAAAGGACTTCAACAAGAACCTCATTAAATAGGTAAGTGATTCTTCACATACTACATGTTTCATGTTTCAGTCATAAGCTAAGGAAATATAGAAATGCTTTTCATGTGTGTTACTAGGTTTTGTTTGAAATCTAGGAAGATCCTTCATGTCCGTAAGAAGGATTAGTCCGCCTAACAAATTGGTGACCATACTGGGTAAATTTGAACTCGATTTTCTTATCCATATTAAGTCCCTTGACATGTGTTCCATCCATAGAATTTTTCTTCCTTCTGATGAAGGCCTCTTGGAAGCCATGATTGGGGAGTGTCCCTTGGCATGTGTTTCTTCCACTTGGAAGCCATGATCAAGTTTCCATGAGGATGGCTCTTTTACTGTGTCAACCTCATTAAAAAATGAAATAGGTCCCAATGAGGATGGTTCTTTTACTGTGTCAACCTAGTTAAAAAATGAAACATGTCTTTATGATGATGGTTCTTTTACTGTGTCAACCTCATTAAAAAATGAAACAAAGTTCCATGATCAGAGTTCATTTTCTTGTGTCAAGCTCGGTAAAAAAATTAAAACAAAGTTCCATGAGCAGAGTTCCTTTTCTTCTGCCAAGCTCATTAAAAAATGAAACAAAGTTCTATGAGGATAATTATTTTACTGTGTCAAATTCATGAAAAAATGAAGCAACTCCCATGAGCATAGTTTTTTTCCTGTGTCAAGCTTGTTAAAAAATGAAACAAAATCCTCCCCTAAGTAACTCAAGTCTTTCACTTGATCTCGTAAATGAACCTTCATTTCATCTGCCTATTAGTAACTTGTATTTTACTTAGGCAAATCAAACAAAGCTTGGGGGGCATGTACCTCTACATGTTATGCTCTGGGGGGCATTAAAACTTATCACAAGCATAATTTTCTCTATGTTTCAATCTTGTGTAAAAATGAAACCACTCTCAAGCTTAGTTTTTCTTTGTTTCAAGCTTGTATAAAAATGAAAACTATTTATGAGTCCATTTTGGTTGTTATTTTCAAGACTTGTTAAACTCATGAAAATCTCGAGTATCTTTTGTTATTTTTTCATGCTCGTAAAACGTACATGAAAACTTCAAGTTCTTTCCATCTTTTCCTACTCGTTAATTAAATTGAAAGTCAGTGATAACAAGTAAAATTTTATCACTTTTTCTGACTTGTTAAAATTTACTAAAATGCGAAACCTCAGAGTTACCTTTAAGCTCTTTTATGACTCTTGAAATATGAAAATATTGTCGAGTATGCTTGTTTGCTTTGAAATCATTAAAGAAAATGAAAAAATGTCTACTTGATATAAGCTTACCCATTTTACAGATCATGTGGACTATTTACAAAAAGGTAGACTTTGATTAATCATGGTAAAAAGAGTTCTCTCCTACATTATTTTACCCTTTTCCGAGCTTGAGAGACTAAATTTATGAAAAAGGACATTTTGGAGTTTACTTATGTTTTTCTTCTAACTCCCTAAAAATGAAAAACACTGAACTTTACTTTCTTCAGGCTCGTTAAAACTTTACGTTGAAGGAAATGCATGAGTTTCTTTTTTTTGTCTTTTCAAACTCTTTAAATATGAAAATGACATCGAGTTACCCCTTTGCTATACTCGTTAAACATAAACAGTGTAGGACTCGTTAATCATGACAAATACCAAACCACTCCTTCCTAGGGTTCGTTAAAAATACTTTGAAGGACTCATCTGAAGGATGAGCTTATATGACAAGCATATGTTATCCTCCTCAAGCTTGTGTAAAAATAAAGAGGTAATTGCCAGTAATGGTGGGGGGGAATTGGGAAAGAAAAAAAAAATTGTATTGTAAGAAGGAATTATGTTGCTCTTAAACATGACACTTTGTCACCTTTTTGTCTGGGTTTCAAAATCCATTTGCCTCTAAATTGGTCATACATCATTGAAAGTCTTCAAATTGGTTTCTGGTCCTATTTTTAGTCAATGATTCCAACTCAAAATGTCATGTCACCAATATGTTCAAGAGAATTTCAACCTCAATTAATATTACCATGAAATTCATAGCCCTCAATCGCTTCAACAATCACTGAGTCAGTGTTAAATCACTCCAAATTTGTTGTTCAAAATTTGACATGAGTTTTGTGTCGTAGGCCCTCCTCCGATGGATCTCTTCCTATCGACTTCAACTCATTATATAGGACGTTGATTTAGAAACCTCCTTTAGTACCTTAGAGTCTACATGCCTTAATGGCAGGTTTCTTGCCTTCGATGACAAGTTCTCAACATTGACCTTTGATCGAATGATTATATGGGTGTTCGACTTTAAGAAATTTAATCACACTTCATAGATTGTACTAGAGCACCTTGAGATACATTGTCATTATTGGTGGTTTCTCTCGCACATGTTAATGGTTTACATCATTGACAGGTAATTAGGTGGTTTCTACCATGTTTGACTTCAACACATTTACTCACATGGTTAGATTTGTACATCGAGAGATGGAGATCAAGACCCTAGATATAGTTTCATCCATCCAGGCTACATGGAGTTATTAAATATTCATGATTGTAAACATAGAACCATTGATGGTTGCGTTCATATTGTGTCTTCTCTTGACATGGATCTTCAAATGTATTTCCATACTGATTCTTTGAGATATTTGTACTTCAAGTATGGGAATGCTTACCTTAGTGATGTTTATATGAAAGAATGATATGGTACTCCTTGATTATTTGTTTCATGTCTTCAACCAATTGGTCTCTGATCTAAACCTTTGACATGATAAAGTGCTTTATTCATCAAACATATTTTTTGGCTTTGCACTTTAGGGGGCAACACGTTACACTAATTGTTTTCACCATGACTATCGATTCAGATCTCTCGCCATCCGATGAATTTCTCGAGTGAATCCCCCATGAAGCTTGAAGTACATACCAAGAACAAAAGGAAGTTTGGGTTGCAGTGCTTAAAAACCATTTTTGAGCATCTACGCAGCTTTCCTAACTGTTATCTGTGCATGTGCATTTTTTACCATTGTGTCCTGTGCAATTTTGTACATTGTCTTCCACTATAAACTGTGTAATATTGTTCATGCAAGTAAAAATAAAAATAAAGTTCTAGAAGATTTTATGGAGGAATATTATCCAAAATAGAAACCTCGAACTACTACATACCTACGCCTCATACCTTGGTTCATGGAACTAATCTCCTCCTCTTAAGCATCATATCCCTTGATAAGAAAAACTAGAAACCTTCTCCTCTTGCCTATTAATTGAGCACAAGACTAGAGGATGGGGGATACTTGGATCTATAAACTTATGTTGTTGATTTTGGGTCTAAAGAGGTTGTCATCAAGGGAAGGAACGAAGACCATTGGAAGAGGCTCGTGACATCAAGGAAACCAGGTTGTAAGCTTGTTCTCCTTTGAATTCAATACAAAGCAATTGTTCTTTCCTAATTGTGTTTGTTTTGATGTTATTTGTGAGATTACTTGATCACTCACCTGGTTTATAACGAATTATTGATTCAACTATATGATGTATTCTTCATTTATCTTTGATTTATATTCGAGATGATTTGATCCTTTTGAATGTTTTTGTCTATGCAGATCTCTTTTGGAGCATGTTGAGTGAAATCACAATACCCCGATTTTATTTTTTATAATAATCATGGGGAGCCTTTTTCTTTGCATGTATTTGGACTTTGAGCGTGAATTTCTTTGTTTTGTCTAAGTTAGATTTCAATTATCACTTGTTTCATCTTCCCTTATGGATTGCAAATTATTCTTAGTTTTTCTACTTAAGCTTTCAAAGCAAATAAAACACTTATCTTTGTAAAGATAATTAACTTTTTATTTTTTAAATATTCTAATGAAATATTTTAATAAATCATAGCCCCTAAGACCAAGTTGGACCTTAATGAAGTAACTTTAGGTTAAAAAACCAATAATAGTGGCTTTGTATTAATTAAACAAGTGGCTATAATATATCGGAGATATCAGAGCTTTGACATCGGAGGAACCCTTTTAGAATTCCCTGATGTCAAAACCTCGATTCATAATATTGTGGCTTATGTCGTAATAAAAGATAATAATATCCAATCCATATAAGTGGAATGGAGCATATTAAATTCGAAATATATATGTGGCAAACCCTTTTTATAGACTTCGGAGTATTAAAACAAACATATTATATAACCAATGTCCGACCATTATATAAAGGCGTTATAATTTATAAGCCTTGTCGAAGGACCCACATTCCACGTCATTATTTCCACTCTCGCATATCATAGGTAACGCATATCGGAGATTCCCTTTCGAGACACATTTAAAAAACTCTAATGCGATTCCTCGTTGATATTTTGATATGATAATCCCTTTGATCTCTGATCTTTGATAATCATATCCCTCTGATCTTCGATCTCAAATATTCATATCTCTCTGATCGTTGACATCCCAATGCGCCTCCCCCTCCGACTTCCAATATTTTCCATGCTCCGATATGCTAGACTTGATATGCGTATTAACGATGGTCTAATCGGAATATGGCATCCGCCTGTATATCAAAACATTTAAATGGTAACAATTGTAAAACCTTCGATATCAAATATTTGATACAAGGCTCTGATATAAAGGACCCGATAAAGTTACTAAAGGGAGTTGAATACGATATCGCATCCACTCCATATCGAAGCCGCCCAATATCGCAACTATTTCGTTTTTTCTCATTTTAAAAGTTTCGATGAGCTTACCTCCAATACCGCTTTCAGCTCTTGCCACGTATAAGTAAAATCCACTTAATTAATTTAAAATGGTCTCTTGGCATAAGTATAGTTTAACGCATTTTTATACTTTAATCTATGTTTTCGCTATTTTAATAAAAGCTCTAATCTCTTATGTGATTTGTGTAACAGGAATAATGTCATGCTCAGTCCATGCTTCTAAAGGCCCCCTACCATGTGGAAAATACTGTTTGAAATTAACTCGACTGCTGTAACGAACTCCATAACATGTCATGACCAATAACAGTTGATGGATCCTTTGGCCAGCAATATAGTCAATTGGTTCGACTGGTGTTTAGTCTGCATTCAACTAAAACAATTTGTTTTCAGCCTGTTGAATAAAACCTCCATATTTGATTATTGAGAGATATAAGGGGGCTTGTTAACTTTGTAAATCTTGTATAAATACCCTTCTCTTCAAGGAGAAGGGGAGAGGTCGCGATCACACACAGGGGGCTCTGTAATAATTCGATTTGTGCTTTCTCATTATTGTAGAGCGCAGAGAGTTTTATTGTAGAGATTGTAGAGAAGTTATAGCTTTGTTATAATTGCTTTTCACTATTGCAAGAATTTTTACTAAAGGTCAGGGCTATTCTCGGAATTGTGGTAATAAAATTTTGACATGGATTTAATTAATTCTTATTCTTGTGTACTATTATCGGAATGCAAGAGTATTGTCACACTGTTAAAGTTTCATTATTGGTTCTGATATTTATTATAAACAATATTATGTTTCTTTGATATTATGCACTATTGTTGTGTCATTGACATTTTGTTGATAAAGCTATCTTTGCAAGGTAGAATGAGATCGAAATCAATCTTAATTCATTGAAGTATTCATGTGGTGACTAATAACTATTTATTATTCATTTGTAGGCTTATTTTGCTTTCACTTGTATTAGTTAATGTGAACTACTTCCTTTAATTAATACAAAATCACATGATGAATTATATCAGTTCTTCCCCTGTTTTAATTAGCTTTCTCTCAGATTGGGAAAGGGCTATCCCATTCCAGTTGGAGACAGGTTTTTTTGTTTTAGATTAGTCATGTAGATAGATGTTTAATCTACATTTAGTTTAACTTTTCATTTCTAGAAGTCCTCTTCTTAAACAGGCCAAGCATATTTTTGGTTTGGCTAAGCCATAGATTAGCTTAAGGATTTGCTTCCTTGCCTAAGCTCAGCAGGAAGGCTAATTTGATTGCTCTTTCTTTGTTGGCAACTAAAAGATTTACTTTAAGCTAATAGAGATAGAGAAAGGGTAATCAGACCTAATTTAACCAGTTAGAACCACCATCTCAATGGAAAAGGAGCTTCTTTAAGTTCACGACCGGGTGGTCTCCCTTAAAATGTTGAAGGGTCTTTTTTGCCGATCAATAGAGCATCATGGAGAATCTGTGGAAAGCATTGGGAAAGCCTTTAAGGCATTGAGGAAAATTTAGTTGTGGAAAGAATTGAAAGGGATTCAACAAGAACTTCATTATATAGGTATGTGATTCTTCACATACTATATGTTTCATGTTTCAGTCATAAGCTAAGGAAGGTAGAAATTCTTTTTATGTTTGTTACTAGGTTTTATTTGAAATCTAGGGAGATCCTTCATTTTCGTAAGAAGGATCAGTGTTCTTAACAATTGTATATTTTTAAACACATGTGAAGTATTGAATCGTATATGCATTTGATATATATTTGTCACACATATGCACATTATTGATATAAGTGCTTACAAAAGAAAAAAAGTAAAAAAAACTCCAATTGCTTGGAATTTCTAGCTATAGTGAAAATTGGTTAAAATCACTACTACCAATAAGGTAGTTTTTAACAAATTTTTTTTATCAATTTTCTCAATCTTTCCACACTCAAAACTTCTCTAGAAGGTGTTTCCTTATAATAAGAGACGGATGCTTCCACATCATGTGAGATATATTTCTTTTAATATAATATCTTATGTATGTTAGATAATCTTGCTTGTTTGTGTTACTTATAAGAATTTAAAAAATGAAATTATTGGCTCATTCATTTACAAAATAATGTAATAGAAACCCATTCAATGGGTTCATTTATCTCCTCCAACTCCAAAAAAATGGGACAAAATGTGATTGCTAGCTTATCCAAAATCTAGTTTTTGGGGTAAAAGAAGGATCAATAATGCATCTTTGTTTTTATTCAAACTTGATCCAAAATATATCCTTAAATGGTTTGTTTTTAATTGTTTTTACATTTTAGGCAAAATGCTCAAGTTGCAAGTTTCATGGCAACAAATCTTTGTTAAATCTTTTTTGTAAGTCAGTTAAAATTGTGTATCAAATCCATAAAAGTTTATTTCTTCTGCATGCAAAATCTTGATCATGGGAATGTAAGGATCTAACAAAGGGTAGGTAATGCCTACTTCAAATAAATTGACTAAGGCAAAAGCCCAAAATGGGTAAGTCAAAAATGATGTGGAGGTTAGGTCATGAAGATTATAGATGTCAAAGGGCAATGACATGCTTCATGCTCTACACTAGACATAAAAACTTAAGCTAAAAAAGGTCACTAACATGCAAAGGAAGAAAAAAATCTTTGTAGAGCTTGCTTCCATGTTCCACATTTGGTGAAAGGTGACAAAAGAAGAGGAATGAGGAGGCAATAAGAGTATAAGAAAAAACACATGGAAAGAAAACAAAAAAATGCATGGAAAGAAAAGAATTTATAACTTGTTAACATTTGTATCCATAACATTTCATTTTTTAAGAAGAGGACATCCATTCATAGACTAAATAAGGTCGAGCAAGAATTCATAGACAAAGACAAGTGAGGCCTACCTAGCATATGACACAACCTTATAAGGTGGTGACATGTGTACAATACAATGCGTATGAAGATGCCATATTGTAAGGAAAAATTGTAATTACCAAAATCTAGTATAGTAGGTGGCTACAATTGAGGGTTTATCTAGAAACATTTGAGGCATATACAAAGGTGGTGAGAAGGTAATGGTCATGACTAGGTGAAAAATATTTATCTTCCATGAGGAAGAGTAATTGTAGGGAAAGGTAATAAAGGTACATATCAAGGAGAAGAAAGGGAGATGGAGAAAAATTATTGGTTGATGTAGTCAACACTAAGAGTTAGGAAGCTTGGGAAGTTAATGGCACATAAGTTAAGGAGATGAAGCTTGGGGACAAAGAGGGGTCCATGTGCTTACCCATAGGAAATGAAGATGGTATCAAATGCAAGTTTCACTCTACAAGACATTATCAATAAGTATGAATATTAAAATATATGTTTAAGAGTGTACAACTCCTATGTGTCATCATTAATGAGCATAAAAAAGCAAAATAAAGGTCACTTCTTGTTGCTTTCGCTAAATGCAAAGTAAAATAGTTATTATTGTGTTTAGGATCAAATTTTGTTAGTTTTTTCACATTTAATTATAGTATTCAATATGGACAATTAAAATTAACGCACATTGAAATAGAAAATAGAGATAAAACAATTCAAGTGCACAAAATTAATTAACCTATGTCAAGGTGAATTGACTTGAAAATAGGCTAAGTGATTACAAATCAAACCCCAAGCTTTAAAACACTTGGTTGACATGTATGGTCAACACCCACAATGGATACTTGAAGAGTGGAGAGCCATTGGTACAAGATCTTGGAAAAACAAACAACCATAAATGATGAGAACTTGTAATGAAGAACAACCTGATGGTTAACTCGACTAGAGTATATCAGTGTTGCACTAGTTGACCCAATATCATAGTTGTTTAAGTATAAATGGTGAAGATATATATATATTATCTATATATATATATAATTACTAAATAAAATCGGAACTAAATATAAAAGAGAGAGTGATAAACGAACCAAGGGATAACAACATAATAATTCAAATAGTGCTAACATGCTTCCTTCATATTCAAATATTCAATTCAAGGTTGAAGCAAAACTTGAAATACCAAGATGTGATGGTCAAGTTAATGCCAAGAAACGCAGTAGTTAGTTGAAATGCATAAAGGTTTATTTCGTCCTTTATCAAATAAAAAATCCAGCAAGAATTATTTTTCCTGATTGAAAATGTTATGGCTACTCCATTATGGTATGAGGGATACTTAGATGCCTTGAGGCTAGGCAAAAATCCAATGGTTACAAAATGGGAGAATTTCAAGGAATTATTGAAATCACAATTCTATCCCATAGCCCATGAAGAGGAACAACTTATGAAGTGAGAATACCTCCAACAAGAACAAGGATTAAGTGTTCAAGAATATATGTCCAAATTCTAGAAGCAGGTCATCATGTTAGAGATCTCTTTAGAATAAATTGGATAGTAGTAAAATACCTTAGAGGCATATTAACCATATCTGAAGGCAATTACATTTATTAAGTGTGAAATGAGAAACGAAGTCTTTTACAACAATTTGGACTTCAAAGAGGCAAACAACAAAAAGTCCAATAAAAAATTGGTAAAGACAAAGAGAAAAATATAGCACGATATGACTAATAGACTAAATAGTCTTTTCCCTCAAATTTGGCAATACAATTTTAAGTAAGATTATAATTTCTTGTTATTTAAAATGCATTTTTAAATATATAAATAGATTCAACACTCTGAAAATTTCCAAAACACTTGAACTTTACAAATTAAACAACTTAAAACTTATATTTCTTAAAAAATTAGTAAATTTTAACAAAATAACCAAAACCATACCTTTCGAAGTTTACATCTTCATCCAAAATTAAATCAGCTCCCAAACCAAAATAAAGATAACTACCCAAATGGAATAAATAATGTATAAAGCACCTCTAAGTGACAGCATAACAAAGAAGGGAAGCCGGGGAACATGGATATTAAGTTGCGTACATCAAGAAAATGTGCGTTTGTTTGCAGTGGAAGTGGAGGGTATGAAGTCCCGTCATTAAACTATTATGAATTTCTTAATGCCACGAAACTCACGTACCATTAAAATAATGATTGTTGTATGGATTTGGATAGCTGATATGTGCTCCATAATATCATATCATATCATGATGGAATCTGATAATAACACCCAGTTGGCACTATGATTGAGTGTTTTGAATATTCCGGGATTATGGATTGGATCCACGGTGTTATTATAAAATTTATTTATATATATATATATATTTTGAGATAGGAGGAGTTAATGATATTTTTAGTGTGTTAAAAGTTTTTTTTAATTAGTATAATTAAAAGAGATATTGTAATGTAATGTCTGGTAAATATTTTGAATTAGCTAAATTACTTAAAATAAATATAAAAGAGATGTTGTAATGTAATGTCGGGTAAATATTTTGAATTAGCCAAATTACATAAAAATAAATGTAGAATTGAGACTTCTGTATTTGTCATAGTTATAAGACAAAATCACTTCTGAGACTATAATAAAAATAAATATTTTATTGATTAAAAATAAAAATAAAATATTTATTATTTATTATTGAATTAAATTTGACTATATTTATTTTATTAGTATATCTGTACTTTGGTGAAATTATTGATGGTTTTTGAGTTCCAAGTTTATGAGAATTCATGATGTGGAATATAGCTTATTTAAGGGGGATTAAACCAGGGTAGCTCCATCTTAACTCCAAATATACATAGCACCGAGAGGATCAAATCTCTAGAGATGTAAACCTCTTTTAGAGTGAAAAGAGATTTGATCCCTTAGTGAGTTTGATAAATCGGAAGATAGATAACTCTAGGTTCGTTTTAATAAATAATTTGATTTTTATTTTATAATAATATTTTGTTATTTTTATAAATAATTATTTTTTTAAAAGTGAAAGTGAAAGTCATGAGTTTTAAATTTTCCTTGTATTAAAAAAAAATATCCATAGTTTATATTGTTTAAAATTAATTAGTTAAAAGCCCCACATCACAATGCAGTGAAGTTCGTTAGAAAGGTGGGCTCCGTACTAAAGGTCACAAGTACAAATCCCTCGGACTTACCCTGGAGCTGTATAGAGGGGCGGGTGCAGCTCCCAGTGGTTATAGAGGTAGCAGTCAAAGTCGACCCCGTGTAACGCGGTGAGTCCCGAGGCTGCCCCTGTTGTCGATTCCACTGTAATAAAAAATAAAAATAAAAAAATATAAAAAATATAAATATAAATTTAATTAGTTAAAATGTAATTAATTATTAATGAGAATTGGTTGATTAAAAAATAGAAGTGTTATTATTTATAATTTATTATTTAAAAATAATTGATATTGAGATTTTTGGTTGAAGTCGAGTTGTTTGTATTAATAATAAATTATTTTAATGTACTCATAGTTTTACTTAATATTAATAGTTCTACTTAATATTATTAGGTTTTGAATACGCATAGCTAGATTTATATTCTAGTAACTTCATCATATTCTTCTTAGCTCTTGTGGACTCAATTTCCCTTCTAGAATCTTACTAGTCCCCTCCAAAAAAATAGAATCACTCTAATGGATTATCACTCCAATCTCTTACCAATTCAATATAATAATATTTATTTATTTATTTAAAGTGGTTAATTTTTTCATTATGATATCCTCTTCCATTAATAATTACATTGAAAAAAAAAATTATTTGAAAAATACGTAAGATATAACTACTTTGTATTCATGGAGTGTAGAATAGTTAGCAATACTTTGTATTCATGGAGTGTAGAATAGTTAGCAATAAAGTATAATGTTAAGAATAGTTAGCAATACTTTGTATTCATGGAGTGTAGAATAGTTAGCAATAAAGTATAATGTTAAGGCACGTGAAGGTCGCCAATTTAAAACCTTGTAGGCTTAGCTATTAGCTTTACACATACATGCACTCTTTATTATAATGTTCTTTGTATGTTAGGCCAGTATAAGTATAAATATAGGAAAAAATAAAACTATTATCTCATCCAATTCAAAAATAATGTAATCTAACTCTTTTAATGATGGACTTAGTTCATCCAACTTCCCAAACAATAATCATATGATTAATAAATCATCTCATCCTCCAAAAATTTGAAAATAAAAGCATATTGAATAATAAGAAATTACCTTCATCATGTACCATGTTTACCGGGGGTAATAAATGCCTATGGCAAAACAAAGAAGATGAAAGCAATTTTGCAAAAATAAAGATTAACATATGGAGTATAATTTATTAATGTCTAGGCATGGCATTTGCTTTCAAAAGAACAGCCATCTAATAACGGAATGTGGAATTTAATTCTTTATGAAAGTGCTTTGAAAAAAGAAAGTGGTTCGATTCCAAAGTAAAGTGTCTAACCAGAAGTTGGTTAAGTTCCAATTAATTTTATAAGAAAGAGTGAAATTTCACATTTCATCAAATATAAAGCAACTCATTGACTTTTATAAATAAATAAATTATTTAAGAGTGAAATTAACATTTCATCAATTATAAAGCAACACGTTCATTTTTAAAAATAAATAAATTATTTTATAAATAAATAAATTATTTTATAAATAAATGAAGTATTTTATAAGTAAGAGTGGTATTAAAATTTTATTTACTTATATAAATAATTAATTCTCAAATCTATATTTTATACCATTTAAAATTATTTGAATTAGAGTATTATTAATTATCAATAATGCTTGGTTAGTTGGTGAAATGAGAGTGTGGTTATTAATAATAAAAGTTATTAAAATAAAGTAATAGCTTTATATAATATTATTAAGTTTTTCAATTTGGTGTATGGAGTTGTCCTTGTGGACTCTTAATTTAGCTTTACTTTTAGAATCTTGCCAAGATCATGCCCTTTCTCTCCATTCAAACAAATGCTTCAAAAACAAGCCTCTTCCAAGAACGCAGATTTAACTTGGATGGATCGTTTCTTGGTAATGGGCTTCAACAGCCAAGAAGATATTTCAATATATCATAGAGTTTGTTCTTGAGTATTAAAAATTCTTGTAGGTGAGTTTTCTTCATCTTCTCACCTTATATCTGACATGGGGGGATTGATGATCATTTACAAGCTTCAAAGATACATCAATTGAGCCTAAGCCACAACCTGAACCTATTGCCTAAGCCTACAACTAGAAACAACCATACCCAAATTAAAACTTGTATCCAAAGACAGAGAAATTCCCCATGAGCATGCCTTTGGTTAGTAGCCGTAAACCACCACAGGTTGAGACCTCCCTTTTTAGATTGGGGTTCTCCCTTTTTCGGTAGGTTGATGCTGAAAATGCAGCAAGAAAATCTAGTTTTGACTTTGCCTTGGTCAAACTAGATTAAAATTTGAATTTCAATTTTAGTAAAATAATTGGAGGTAGTTAATTGAGGTGACATGCCACTTGTCACTCAATTAAGTCAGTTAATTCGAGTTGGAGACAGTTGAGTTCATTTTAGTGTGATTGGTTATTAATTTCTAGCAATCTATTTTAGTTAATTTGGGTTATTGTGAGTTAAACTAGTTCTAACTGTTAGAGAACTTGTGGAGGGTCCAATAGTGGGGTGTGTACCTCAATGATCAACCATTTAACTCATTAATTAGCCCAGAATAATTGATAAATGCAGAGAAATCGAGTTACCTAGTTGAGATTGGAGTTCAAGGGCAGTGTACTATCAATTATAGATTATTCTGAAGTGTACATGTGGTGCATATAGTCAGATAAGGGCCTAAATGAATTGCGCAATTCTCAATGAGGAATTTCCTAATTAATAGGGGCATATTCCTCAAGGAACTGTGCAAGTAAATATGTTAAAATTGGCAACCAAGGCCAAACTCCATGTGGGTCAGCTTTTTAATGGCAGCTGATATTTTTATTGGATCCCTCTTGTCAAGAGGTGTGGGATTGATCCAAATATCATCTAATTCTTATAAGTATTTAGGAAGATATGAATTCATTTTGATTATGTAATTATTATCAAGCCGGCCAGTTCTTACGTAGGCCCAAGAAGCCCAAACATTATGTCTATTCAACCTATACGTTTTTGGTATAAGTAGAAGGGGATTTGATGTCATTTGGACACAATTCTTGAGTGATCTCCTCCTCTCCACATCTTGGGTTTTTGGAGGAGTGAGACACCAAGAGAAACACACGTTGGCCCAAAGATGATGTCCTACCAACGCAGTCATGAAAACCTATCACGCAGATCATGGAGACACATAAAACGCAGCTAATGGAGGAAGTCTCAACGTTGTCCAGAGTCACAAGGAGGTTCTATACACAGAGTTCAAGCCCTAAAGTTATTAATCTATACGCAGTTATGAAGCCACAGTAATATCAGGAACACGTTGTATGTAGACAATCATATATATTATGGGACGCAGTCATATTCATGATGTATGGAACGCAGATATATATATATTATATAAATTATAATATATATATATATATATATATATCAGTCATATACATACAATGTATGTAGATAGTCCATTAATATATTATGGGACGTAGTCATATTCATGATGTATGGAACGCGGACATAATGCAGTCATATTCATGATCAAAGGTAAACGCAGCCATGGTTATATATACGCTAGGAAATCATGGTTATATATACGCTGGGTAGGTAAGGTAAGGAACACGTCGTAATGTAAGGAATATGTTGTATGGAACGCAGTCATATATATATGCTTCATGATGGAACGTAGTCATATATATACGTTGTGTATGGAATACAGTCATATCCCTGATTCACACAACAAACAGAAAATAATGGGACTGCGTGGAGTATATGAACTCCATAATGAAGCAACAGAAAGATAGCATGATGGGCAGCATTATCAACAACATGATGTATGAGATCATGTGCATGGGCAGCACAATGATACATAGAGCATGGACATTATCATGATGAATGTAGTCATAAGCATGGGCATCTTAATGATGAATGAGAACATGGAATATGCAGCATGATGAGCAGCAGAGCAGCTTAGTTATCTAGGTCCAGCATTGTGATAGGGCAACATGGTGCTACATGGTAAGGTGCGACAAATAGATAAGATGCAGCACTATGAATCAGTTGAAGCAATATGTCTTCAATTGATCTCATGCCGATATCAAAAGTCAAAGTGATTGACTTCTATTGTAAATGTACTATCTCTCTCACTTTCTTTGCTGAACTTTGAAGAACATAAAAGAAGAATTGATATGCTATTTGAATTTCTTTTTACCTGGTACAACATGGTTCTTTCATTTTCTTTTTATCTAGAGTAGTCCAATTGTGTTTACTTCATAAGTATAGATGTTGTTCAGAGTATCTTGTTTGAATGAACTTGAATAAGTAAAAGTGTGAGAGCCTTCTTCTTAACAATTGAATTCAGACAATACTTCTTTATAGTTTGATAAAATAGATTTCTCTTGCACTTAGTGAATTAGAACTGCAGCCTAAAGATTCAAGACAAAAATCCAAAATAATCTAACACAAGTAGAATTTAGAGTCACTCTCATATCATCCATAAACTGATTCGATAGAGAATAACTCCTAAGAAATTAGTTGATAACTTTAAGGATTGAGACACTAATATAACCAACGACACCATCTCCATACTAATTTTAAGTCTAGACCCTAACATAACGACATAAGGAATAACTTCTAGCACCGATAGTGCACCTGTACTTCATCAGTACACGTACCCTAGTTGATAATTTATGATTGACAATTTAAAGACATTAAATTGGCCAAACATTTTGGCACTATTGCCTTGGAAATACAAATAGAAGTTAAGAAAAAAATCAAAACATGATATGTGTAGGGATAGAGACTCTAGAGGTAGATTTGTAGGGCAAGGAAGAAGTATAATTCCCACAAATCCACTCACTTCACCTAGATTTCGAGAATCCACATCACCTACTCAAACTTGAATTCCTTTTAGAGGTCAACAAAGGCTTCCTGAAATCTCAAGATCAGAAATCCAATCCAGAACTTCACCCACTTCCTCTTCTAAAGCTGTAATTGAAGAAAATCCTACATCCCCAACTACAGTAGTAATTTTTCTACCCTCCACTGGTGAGAAAATTTTGGGTGAAAAATTAGAAGTTCCTAGTGAAGAAGAGGAATTAGAAACTTATTTTGAACAACCATTGATAGAGGAACCAGAAACATTAGAAGAACATTATATTAGTTCAGAAGAATCTATCATGGCTAAATAAGGGGGAGGAGAAGTACACAATGTCCATGGTGAGGAAAATAGGATCGGAGGAAGAGGTAGAGGTAGAGGTGGAGATAGGAATAGAGGAGGGGGTAGAGGCAAAGGAAACCAAGATCCTTCTGGATTCCCTATTCTTGATGAAGATACAATCCTCACAATGAAAAATATATCACCCTCAATTCTTCCTAATATCCATGGAAAAAGAAACGAAGATCTAGAGACATTTTTCTTTGAATTTGAAGTATTATGCAGATCGTATGACTATCTGCATGATGCTCAAAAGTTGAAATTGTTCCCTGCTACATTAAAAGACTCATCATTAAAATGGTTCATGAGTCTAGGAGTGCATTCTATAACAACATGCGGACAAATGAAAAAGACTTTCTTAGGAAAATATAGAGATTATTGTATGCCTAGTAACCTTAAAGATGAAGTCTTCAAATTGACACAAAAAGAAGATGAAAATCTTGATGACTTAGTAGAAAGGTTTGTTTACAATGTTAAAAGAGAAAAAATGGATAATTTGGATGAAGAAACCTTAAAATTCCTCTTACTCAGAGCTATTAAAGATGAGTGGATCAATCTCCTTAACCTAACTGGGAAGGTAGATATTTCCCAACTACCATTTGCAGATATTTGTGATTTATGTGTACATATCTCAAGGGGTAAAGCATGAGTTGGAAGGAGTCCTAGAGACCCTCTCTTGTCAAGAATAACAAATCTGCAGTTGGGACAGTCAGCAGGGAAGAATTAGGAAATTTTCTTAATACCTTCAAAACAGATATTTTAGGGAGCCTAAGTGCACAGATAGACACCCTTAAGATACAAAACAAGCAAAATTCTGAAAATGTTGCATTATCTATCTTTTGTCCCAAATGTTGGAACAAACATGCTCTAAGAGAATGTCCCTTAGATTCAAAATCCATAGAAACATGTGTCATATGTGCAAATAAACATGATACGAAGGAATGTCCATCCTTACTAGGTCTCAATGCTATGTTTAATGATGGAGGAATATCAGAGCCAATAGACACTCTCTACTTTATAGCCAAAAGCCATGGAAAAATCCTCAACTGAATCAATCACAAGGATTTAGGCCACAAAAATTTGCCCAGTATTCACAAAATAATTGGAATTCAGCCTGGTAGCCTTGGGCTCAACCATAGTCACAGCCTTGGAACCAAGGATGGAAAAATCCTTATGGAGCCTATGCATAATATCAACAATACTCACCATCTTACCTTCCACCACAATTTCTACCATCATCCCATCAAATTCCAGTTCAGAATCAAAACCCACAACTCTCTCTACCAACTACCACAAATTCCAGTTCATAATCAAAACCCACAACTCTCTCTACCATTTCCACAAAAACCAAATCAATTACCCGCTCAACCACTTCTGAATCCTAATAATAAAATACCACAACAACCAGTGTACAACATGGAGGGGAAAAATCCTCAAACTTATGTAATAACTCCACTAGACCTAAATAATGTCCAATTAAGGTCTGGAAGAGTATTACCAAGAAAACCCCCTGTTGTTATTGAAGAAACAAGATTCGATCTTCAAAAACACAAAACCAATCAGAAGAAGGGGAGACCTCTCTCCCTCATATGGAAAATAAACAAATGGAAGAAGTTATGATAAACACTTCCATCATAGAACAAACCTCAGTATAAATTAGACCACCTTTCCCTAAATGGTTGAAAATTGATGAAGGAGTGGAAAAACAAATTATCTTGCTTGATTACAATATGATGGATGAATTGAGAAATGTTTGTATTAATATTCCTTTATTACAAACCATAAAAGAAATACCAATTTCTGCAAAAACAATTAAGGAACTAAGTACACAAAGATTAGGGAGAAAAACAAAAGACATAAAAAGAATTTAGTTAGTTGGAAAAATTGCAGATATTATGATGGGGAAGACGACAATTCAAAAATACTTAGATCCAAGAAGCCCCATTGTAAAAATTCAAATCAATGGAACTGAAATACCAAACACACGGATTGATCTAGGAGTAGCCATAAACATAATAAGCAAACAAGTTATGGACACACTTAGGCTTCCTAACCTTCAATACACACCAACCTTATTGCAATTAGCAGATAGGTCTTCTATTAAACCTGATGGTGTGTTGGAAGATGTTTGTGTATCCTTAGATTCTTGGGAATATCCTATTGATTTCATGGTCTTAACACCCAAGAATAATTTAGGAGGACATCCATTAATTCTAGGAATACCTTGGTTAGCTACAGATGATGCTTTCATCGGTTGTATATCAGGTGACATGTTTATCTCAGATGAAAATTCTACAAAGAAATTTACATTATATCCTCCTGCAAGAAGAACAATAGATACAAAAACTGAAGAATCCTTAGAAGATGAGGAAGATATACAACCTAGATTACTATTGAACAAGTAAAAGAGGAAGACCAAATTTTAAATTTACTAGAAAATAATGAGTCTTCCTCACATTATGATCGTAGTCGCAATGAGTATCTCTCATCTAAACAAGTATCATTGCTCTCCATGGAAAAATTTGGGAATTCCTTGATAGAAATCTTTCTAGGGAAAACCTTGAATGTCAATGAAAACTTGGAAGAAGTGAAAAAGAATTAGTTGATAGAAATTTTACAAAAATATTCTTCTGCTTTTGCATGGGAATACACTAACATGATAGGGGTTGACCCTAAAACTTGCATACATCATATCTACATTGAACAGAATGCAAGACTAGTTAGAGAGCCTCAATGAAGAATGAACCCAAATTTAAAAGAAATTGTTAAGGAGGAGTTGCAGAAATTGTTAAATGTAAATTTGATCTATCCAATATCTAACAATCAGTGGGTTTCACCCCTAATAATCTTTCCTAAGAAAAATGGAAAATGGAGAGTATGCATTAATTACGGGGAACTAAATAAAGCAACATTAAAAGACCACTTTCCACTACCTTTTATAGATTAGGTCTTAGACACATTAGCGGGAAAAAATATTTTTCCTTCTTGGACGGGTTCAGTGAATATAACCAGATTCAGGCAGCCCTTGAAGATCGGTATAAAACCACATTCACTTGCCCATGGGGAACTTATGCTTACCGAGTACTTCGCTTTGGATTATGCAATGTTGTAGCAACATTCCAAAAAGCAGTCCTCAGAATTTTCTCTGATCTTATTCATGATTGTGTGGAATGTACATGGATGTTTTCACAGTTTATGGAGATTCTTTCAATGAAGCACTAGAAAATTTCAAAAAAGTATTAATAAGATGTAAAGAAACAAATCTCTCATTAAGCCATGAAAAATGTTTCATGATGTTTAATGAAGGAATTGTTTTAGGTCATCATATTTCAGGAGATGGAATCAAGGTAGACTCATCTAAAGTTGAAGTTATTTCTAAGTTATCAGTGCCAAGCTGTCAAAAAGATGTTAGAAGTTTTCTCATTTTTACTGGATATTATAGAAGATTCATAGAAAACTTCACAAAAATTGCATCCCCACTCTTTAAATTCCTCACCAACGACTGTGAATTCAATTGGGATTCTGAATGTCAAGCTACCTTTGAAACTTTGAAAAAGAGAATTTCTAAAGCACCTATCTTAAAAGGACCTAACTGGAAATTGCCTTTCCATATCTCAACAGATGCTTCATGTTCAACCTTAGGAGTTGTGTTAGGACAAAAAGATCTTAGTCCTTATGCAATCTATTATACTAGTAAAAATGTAACTCATGTAGAGTTAAATTATACTGTAACTGAAAAGGAGTTTTTAGTTGTAGTTCATGCCATTAACAAGTTCAGACATTACATAACTGGCTATGAAACTTTTGTTCACACAGACCATTATGCCATTAGATACCTAATGAATAAACTAGTCACTAATGGAAGAATAACTAGATGGCTCTTACTATTACAAGAATTCAACATAACCATTCTAGATAGGCCAGGAAAACAAAATACAATTGTTGAATTTTTGTCTAGAATACAAAATGAAAATAATGATCAGCCCGTAGAGGATAAATTCCTAAATGAATATGTTTTTGCAGTATCTACTAAATCACCTTGGTATGCAGATATTGCTAACTATTTAGCCACAAGAAAAATGCCATTTCATTTATCTCCTAGAGAAAAAAGAAGAATAGTCCACAATAGCACATTTTATTCATGGATAAATGAAGAGTTATACAAGACAGGACCAGATCTCATCATCAAAAGATGCGTTCAAGAGGATGAAATACCAGAAATACTTAAAGCTTGCCACGATGAGCCATGTGGGGGACATTTTTCTGATAGAAGGACTGCTTACAAAATCTTGCTTTTAGGATATTATTAGCCTTCCATTTTCAGGGACACCAATGAATATGTTAAAATATGCGACAGTTGTCAAAGAATGGACAACCCCACCGTTTCAAATGAAATTCCACTACAACCACAAGTACTCATCGAACCATTTGTGAAGTGGGCACTAGATTTTGTTGGACCAATCAGCCCACCTTCAAAGCAAAAGAAGTATATTCTGGTATGTATTGATTATGTCACTAAATGGGTAGAAGCTAAAGCACTTCCTTTTGCTACTGAAAATGTTGTAGTTTCATTTCTTTTTGAGGATATTTTTACTCGTTTTGGTGTTCCAATAGAAATTGTAACGAATCAAGGAACACAGTTCACATCTAGATTAGTGCAGAAGCTTGTGGAGCAATACAAAATCAAACATCGGAAGTCCACTCCATACCATCCACAAGACAATGGACAAGTTGAGTCCACAAATAAGGTGATTGAAGCTATCCTTAACAAGACTATACATCTACACAGGAAGGATTGGGTGGAAAACCTTCCAGAAGCTTTATGGGCCTACAGAACTACATGGAGAAATACTACAGGACATACTCTCTATGAACTTGTTTATGGGAAACAAGCCTTACTTCCGATAGAGTTCTAGATCCAGACCTATAAGACAATAGTCCAGTTATATCTTGACTTAATAGAAGCACAGAAGAAAAGGATGAGACAACTAAATGAACTTGATGAAATCAGACAAGAAGCCTTCCAGAGAATTAGCCTAGTTCAACAACAAAGATCTAGATAGCATGATAAGTATATTAAGGAAAGGAAATTTCATCCAGGAGATTGGGCATTACACTTTGATTCAAAGTTCAAGAATTTTCAAGGGAAATTCCAAACCCACTGGCTTGGACCTTATGAAATTGAAAGTGTTTTTTACAATGGTGCAGTTAGAATCAGGACTATTGATGAAGAGAAAATTCCTCTATTAGTAAATGGACATCGACTCAAGTTGTACCAGAAGCCATTGACAAAAGAGGAGTTTGTTAAAATGTTCCAACATAATTCAGAATGAAAATGATCAAGAAGAATTCTTCTTTCTTTCCACCTTAGAAATTTTTAACTCAGTTACTAACTTAAAAAAAAATTTAAAAAAAAATAATAATAATAATAATAATAATTAAATTATATGTATATATATGCATATATATATACATATAATGAAAGAAAAAGTATAAACATGAAAACCAACATGTTGTTGGCAGGTTTATACAGAAAATTTAGAGTGAAAACCATTTTTTGTTGGCACTTCAAATTTTCCTTTCAAAAAAAAAATAATAAAGTTCCTTTATTAAAAAGTTTTTCTTTCTCAGCTGCAGAATCAGCAACTTTCCGTAGCTTGGACAAGTTTTCGTAGCTACGACAGGTTTCTATAGCTTAATAATTTTTTTGCCTACAAGGACACTTGGTGATTTGAATTGAAGGACAACTGACAAAGCAAAGTACCTACAGGAGATCTCAGAACAACAAACAAGGTTAGCAAAAGTGGATCAAAGGTATGTTCTACTTTAATTTAGTAATAGGAATTGATATATTTCATATATGACTAAGAAGACATAGTACTGCCGAAAATTAAAATGAAATCATTATAACTTAAGGGAGATGGCTACCTAACAAAATATCACAAGCCACAACTTAAAAGTCATGTCACGTCCTCATTCCTAATCTACCAAAGTAATTACCAAATCATCATTTTAAATGCGCCTAATGGTCCAATTCATTCCTATAACCCTTATTATAATCCACCTATTCTTACACTCCTCTGAACTTTCATAGCCACTCCATCCTTCCGCCACTTAGCAAAACCTTACCAACATTATTCTCTTGTCAAGGTAACCAATATTTGAGGCAAAGCATCCTCCATAATGGGGATAATTATTCGAACTGAGCTAGCAAGGAAGAAATTCTTAGAGGGATACCCTCAGACCAAGGAGTTGCTGCAAAAGAAACAATGGTTGCAGTTCATTGAAAAATTCAACGGTTTTCACAGGGAAGTAACCAAGACATTTGCGCGCTCGTTTGATGGAACTGAAGTCGAAATAAGAGACATTAAGATCACCACAACAAAATCCATGATCGCAGAGGCTACTGAATTACCAAGGAGTGAGGAAAAATGGTTCAAGAACAGGGGAATTTATGGAGAAGATTGGAAGGTCTTCCTCAAAAATCCAAATATGGACACCATTGTCTTCAAGAAAGGTATTCCCAGCACAACCCCTAAGAGCAAATGGAGAAATTTATTGCTTATACTTCAAAAATTTGTCATCTGTGAGGGTAGATTTGGGTATATGTATTTTTACCATGTTAGGATGATGATGCATTTTCTTGAAGATCACCAGATGAATATTCCTTACTTTCTCTTAAATAGTCTCAAGAAAATGCCTACAAATGTTCAAAAGAGAATTCAGTTTATAGAAAACACCATGTATCATCATGGCCTGATAAAGATATTGGTTGAGTTCCATCTTCGAAGTATAGGAGATAATTGGGAGACTTTCCTGGTTAGGAACCATTTTGAAGAAAGATCCCCAGAAAAAGCCAGCAGCAGTGGGACCCTCAAAGGAAGAAAAAGAATCATAGAAGGGGTAAAAGAGCAAGAACCTCAGACTCGCCCAGAATTATCAGAAGAAGAGTTGCCCATAGTAGACATATTACAAAGAATGAAGAAGGGGAATCTTAAAAGGAAGAGAGTTAGTAAAAGAGAAAAGGAAATACTACAGACTAGGACCCTTCCTCAAGAAGAAAAATCATAGACTAAAATAAAGAAGGTACAAGGATTACAAACCTCAGGACTGAGGAGGAGCACAAGGTTGAGCACAGTCCAACAGACAATCCCGAAAGCTACAGAATACATTGATCTCAAGGGAAATGACCCAACTGAGAATGAGCCAACTGAAAACCATGAAAGTTCTCCAAAAGGGTCACCAGAATCATCACCGAGGGTATCACCACCACCTTGCAACTCTCCTCTGAGAAGTCCAATGCATAGTCTGGGCATTGACCCTATTCAGTAGGAGATATATGACTATATAGATCCATTGGAAAGAAAAAAGACAACAACTAAGGAAACAATTCAGAGTCCTGGAGAAGGCAGCAACCAATTAAATGAACCACTAGAACACTCAGCCTCAAGCATTTTAAAGTAGGAGATTTTTGAATTAGAAACATTGAACAAGTATCTCAAGAATGAGAATCCAGCATTGAAGGCACAAAACGAGATACAGATTGCAAAAATTGACAATCGCAACCTTCATTTGAGCATGTGGTATAAAAAGAACAAAAAGTAGAAGAAGGAAAATAGGATAATGCAACGAGATATTATCAGCTTAAAATACAAAATTCTCATGAGAAAACCTATGATGCCAGTAGCTTCCAAAAAGAAGAAAATAGTGAAACTTGGAGGTGATGAACAGAAGGCACAAGTTACTGACAATGATGAAGTGTATGAGGACATACAAAACCTCCAACCTTGGGGAATGTAGAGTCCAAAGATTGTCTTACCATGACACCCCTTTTTTCCTATGTTTCCTCTCTTTTCCTACATTTACCACCTAAATAATGCCATATCCACCAGGTTTTGATAAAGGTAAGAAATAATATGTCTTCTCCTTCATGTTTGGCTATATACCCTATTTTTTTGTTAAAGAATGCAATTGGCTATAGAATTGGTCCGTTTCTACAACTAATCCAAATTTCTGCAGCTTTCTCCATTATTTGCAAGGTTCAGAAGCTCCAAGTCAAGGATGAAGTATACGGATGGATAAGGAATGGTCCCCTCATCGATCCCTTCCTATCCCCTTGAGCCAGTTCATCAAGATGAGCACAGGATATCATGGTCAAACCCCAAAGTCAACCACAGGATTGTCGCCGGAATGAAATCCAAGTTTCATCAAAACCTTATCGATTTGCTTTCGGAATAGAAAATCGAAGGTTTGGCAATATAGTTAGTTAAAATAAATATATTTAGGCTTAAATTACTCATGACTGTTATGCCAAAGACTTGTTATAAATACTATGGCTGCACTGTGATTTGGTGCGCATCGGATGATGTAAATTTTGAAACAGTTTGTTAAATTTCGTTTGCAAGCAATAGAACTGGTTTCGTGTGTGTATAAGTTGCGTTGATTGGAGATTTTGGACTGATTTGTGGAGGGCCCACTACGACCAATGATAGGTCTTTAACCAAATGAAATTAGATTTCTTTTCATTCCTTTGAATACACTATTTTTGTGTGAGAAATGCAGTATGATGAGTTCGCCAGTGAATCGTTGTATGCATGAGTACTTCCATCTGCTTTATACCTAGTTTAATGTGCTATTTGAATTTCCTTTTACCTGGTACAACATAGTTCTTTCATTTGTTTTTATCTAGAGTAGTCCAATTGTGTTTACTTCATAAGTATAGATGTTGTTCAGAATATCTTATTTGAATGAAATTGAATAAGTAGAAGTGTGAGAGCCTTCTTCTTAACAATTAAATTCAAACAATACTTCTTTATAGTTTGATAAAATAGATTTCTATTGTACTTAGTGAATCAGAACTGCAGCCTAAAGATTCAAGAAAAAAATCCAAAATAATCTAACACAAGTAGAATTTAGAGTCACTCTCATATCATCCATAAATTGATTCAATAGAGAATAACTCCTAAGAAATTAGCTGATGCCTTTAAGGATTGAGACATTAATATAATCAACGACACCATCTCCATACCAATTTTAAGTTTGGACCCTAAGATAACAACATAAGGAATAACTTCTAGCACATATAGTGCACCTGTACTTCATCAGTACACGTACCTTGGTTGACAATTTATGATTGACAATTTAAAGACATTAAATTGGCCAAACAAGGTTCTCTTAGGTGGAGGGAATTGACTATGAGGAGACTTTTGCTCCAGTAGGAAGGCACTCTTCCATCATATCAATTCTAGCACTTGTAGCGTAGATGGGATAGAAGATCCGCCAAATGGATGTGAAGACAACATTCCTGAATGGAGTTATTGAGGAGGATGTATACATTGAAAACCAGAAGGTCTTAAGACCTTTGATAGAGAGTCGCATGTGTGCAGACCCAACCAAGCATTGTATGGATTGAAGCAAGCATCATGTGCTTGTTACACTAGGATAGACAACTATCTCACCAGGTTGGGCTTCACTAAAAGTGAAGCAAATGCAAAACTCTCTCATATTGTTGTTGAAGGTAAATTATTGATTATAGTATTATATGTTGATGATTTAATTTTAACCAGTGATGAGAAGTTGATCATCTCTTGCAAGAGAATTTGAAATGAAGGACATGGGACTCATGCATTGTTTCCTCGGTTTGAAAGTATGACAAGGAGATGGGGAACTGTTTGTCTCTCAGGGAACATACAAACCCATGGACACTCCTCTAGCAGGCAGTTGGAGGAAAGATGATGCCACTTCAGGTGAGGAAGTGGAGGGTACCAATTACAGGAAGATTGTGGGTTCACTTATGTATTTGGTGAACACGCGACCAAACATGTGTTATGTAGTTAACCAACTTAGTCAAGCAATGGTTAAGCCAACCAAACCATATTGGAAGGCAGCAAAGCATGCGTTGAGATACCTTAGAGGCACTACTCAGTTTGGACTTTGGTAAAGATGGATAGAGGGAGTGAAGTTTTAAGGCTTCATAGGTGCATATTGGGCAGGTAGCCCATCAGACAAGAAGATCACATCATGAGGAATTTTTAGTGTTGGGTCAACAGTGGTTTCTTGGTACAGCAGGAAGCAAAGATCTATTACGCTCAGCTCACCAGAAGCAAAGTACATGGCTGCAAGTCAAGCAACATGTGAGGCGATATGGATGAGAAAGATTCTTGTTGGCTTATTTGGTCAGATGATGGATCCTACTGTGATTTACTATGATAACCAAAGTTGTGTTAAACTCTCTGAGAATCTTTTATTTCATTATCGATCCAATCATATCGACATCTGGTATCACCATCTACGAGATTGTGTGCAAAGGTGGATTATGTTGTTGGAGTACATTCCTCCAGAGGAACAAGATGCATAGCTTTTGATAAAGGCTTTGTCAAAGGGAAAATTCGAGTTCCATAGAGGTAGGATAGGCATATTAGATAATCCCTTTCTTGCTAATAGGGAGTGTTGAAAATGCAGCAAGAAAATCTAGTTTTAACTTTGCCTTGGTCAAACTAGATTAAAATTTGAATTTCAATTTTAGTAAAATAATTGGAGGTAGTTAACTGAGGTGATATGCCACTTGTCACTCAATTGACTCACTTAATTTGAGTTGGAGACACTTGAGTTCATTTTAGTGTAATTGATTGCTAATTTCTAGCAATCTATTTTAGTTAATTTGAGTTAAACTAGTTCTAACTGTTAGAGAACTTGTGGAGGGTCTAGTAGACTATGCCGAAGTGTACAGGTAGTGCATGCATTTAGAGAAGGGCCTAAAGGAATTGTGCAATTCTCAATGAGGAATTTCATAATTAATAGAGTCCTAATTCCTCAAGGAACGATGCAAGGAAATAGGAGTTTGGCAGGCAAGAAAATTAGTCAAGTGTTGGCCAGGGTCAATCTATGAAGCAGAGAGATAGACTATACTAGTGCAGAGGTTGCTCAGCGTTGATCAATCATTGTATTTATTCTTTATTTTTTTAGTAATCCAATACAGATAGGAAGGGGTTTTGAGAAGTTTCTTTCCCCTAGATAAATATATGTGTATGTGTATTGAATCATGTCACATGTTTATTATTTCCTTTCTCAATCATGAATTTCTTTCCGCAAATGAGTAGAGTATAATCAAGTTTTATGTTTTAGTAAATTACATGAGCAGTTTTGAATCTACATAGATTTCTGTAGTTGGGGCCTCTCTTTTCAAGGTTGACGGCCTCCCTTTTCAAAACATTAGGAACACTTCTTCTACCAGAAGACTAACAAATTATTACCAGATTTGGAATTGTTTGAAGAACTGCATTAAGTATTATAGGTTGAGACCCCAAAGGTCTCCCTTTTCACAACATTAGGGCACACTTCCTCTAGCATAATCCTTTAGCTGCAAATGTTATGCTCTTAACCTGCAAATGATACCCAAATATAGAATATGCGAAGAAAAGATACCCAGAACATAGAATATGCGAAGAAAAGATACCCAGAACACAGAATAGCAATGATTGTATTATTCAGAGAGTAATGTTCAGTTGCCTCTTTGAGGGGGCAACCTCCAATAGAGCAGAGCTCGAATACAAAATAAGACACGATGCTCCTTGCAGGGATTTTCTATCCTTTATATATGACTCATACATGCAATACCACAGGCCAATACTGTGGTATTACTAATACCATCTATCTAATACTACGGCCCATTTGCAACTAACTGTGGTTC
>APFE030277069.1:174224-214182 GCA_000404065.3 Pinus taeda
ATTGGCCATCGCTTGAGCTCTAGTTGCTACCATACACCAACTTGATGAAAAATGGGGACCGCCACAAAAAAAAAAAATTCACTAATAATTGAATGGTACCACCACGCTCAGCTTGTCGTTCTGATTCTGATGGGCTAGATCACCAATAAGCGCCCCGGAAGAAAACTCCTAACGGAGTTTTACTCCTTCCTGATCAATACTGCAGTTGTCAAATCCTCAAAATGTCATTGCGGGCAAAAGTCCTGCGAAAATTATACCCTGGTACAGGAACCCTTCTCCGCAACTCTGACCTAGTGGATCTGAGAGATCTGAATGGCAGATTTGGCGGCGGAATAGACTGCTGGATCTTAATAGATTTGAATGACTGATTTCTTCTGCGGCTGCAGTACTTTGCACCAACGAATCTGGAATAGATGATGTGTTATCCCCCTATAGAAAAGGGAACTATGGTCTTGAGGAGTGTCAGGTGCTACATATCGCGATATACATAAGGGTCTGGCAGTAGTACTCAGCCCAATGTTTCAGGGCTCTAACTAAGGAGGATTGACCGTACCCTTAGCCGTACAACCCGACTACCCTATCGTACAGGTGAGTAATCTCTCTGAGTGCTGTTCTTGGTGTACTGTAGCCACAAGACGGCCGACGGTTTATCTATGGCAAGGTTTCGAAGGAGCCTAGGGGGCTTCCGATATACCCAGAGGATACGTAGAAGACAGTCCGTGCACGGTTCTGTCTAATGCGCTACTACTTGAAGGGGTACCCACAGGGGTTACAAGGGAGTCCAACAGACATGACCACCTCTTGTATTTCCTACGTGCATGCCTCCCCAAATCCGCAGATTTATGCGCTCAACGAAAAATCCCGTGGTTTAAAGACGTCGGAACACGTCTCTAGCCAAAAAAAAAATTGCCACGAAATGGAGATCCCACCGGCCCTGGAAAGTGCTCTGATACCACTTTTTATGCTCTTAACCTGCAAATGATACTCAAATATAGAATATGCGAAGAAAAGATACCCAGAGCACAGAATATGCGAAGAAAAGATACCCAGAATACATAATATGCGAAGAAAAGATACCCAAAACACAGAATATGCGAAGAAAAGATACCCAGAACACAGAATAGCAATGATTGTATTATTCAGAGAGTAATGTTCACTTGTCTCTTCGAGGGGGCAACCTCCAATAGAGCAGAGCTCGACTACAAAATAAGACATGATGCTCCTCGCAGGGAGTTTCTATCCTTTATATATGACTCATACATGCAATACCACGAGCCAATACCGTGGTATTACTAATACCATCTATCTAATACTACGGCCATTTGCAACTAACTGTGGTTCCGTTATTAATTGCAGATTAACCACTTACAATTATTAATATGGGCTTTATTGACTCTTGACTATGACGTGGTCCCATTACATAGATAAGGGGGTTAGGGTGGGACCCTAATAGCAAACCAAATTTGAAATTGTTCCAAGAACTGCACTAAGTGTTCCAGTGTTGGTGGTCATCCTTAAACCATCATCAGTTGAGACCTCGAGTTCTACAGCCTCATACCATTATTTCAGAGAATATATTAAGCTAATTGTTGCCATGTATCTTTGCATTATTATTACAACTCTCTTATTGGACTCATATATACCCATTCAGATTAAGGGGGGGAATTATGGACACCTAATCCACTAAGGGTTTTGGATGTGGAATGTGAACAGTCATTAGAGTCCAAGAGACCACTTGGTATATGAAAACCAAGGGTCATACACATTATATAAATGTATATCATTGTGAATAATAAATACATTCAACAATTATCTTATCTATTGTCTATTGATTCATGTGAGTTTAACACCACCACATAAAAGTTATAAATCAAAGAAGAAGCGTGTATCTATCCCCTATGTAAAAGGGTTTGGTCTTGTAGAATTTGATTTTTCAAAAGATAGAGACCACATCCTCAAATATAGGTCATGGTTTGAGGACCAGGTAAGCTTATGCATGAAACCTTAGTTACCAACCTTTGATCCTACCACACAAAATCTTCTCCATCCTAATCTAGGTGTGATTCCCCAACTTTCCTCTCTACTTCTATAGTTTTGATTCTCTACAAACTGTTAGAAATTCCATTGGAAAAATTTTCTTTTGAGGATTAGAAACATCAAGAGGCACGTCGCTATGTATAGCTAAATATGCATGAACATGGACTTCAACAAGGGCTTTCCAATGGAGATTAAGTTGGTGGCCAAAGACTACACATGGTCTTTACCTCTGAACTACAAGATAGTTGCATTCAAGGGTAGATCCTACTTCCGAATAAGCAAGATAGTAACTGAACAATCTGTAAAGGATCGAAATGATGGCCAACCAAGAAGGCCCTTTAAAATGGATCTCCCCCCCTCTCAGGTCCTGCCTCCCACAAATCTCACCCTTAGTTGTAGTCAAATAAATGGATTACCTTAAAGGATTCCCCCATTATATTAATTATAAAAGAGGCCCCGAGATTGTGGAACAAAGGTTACAAGTTTGTTAATCTATAGAGTGTCTTCCCCTTCCATCCTAGTGATTTCATATGTAGTTGAGAACTCTATCTACTTCAACGACAATGGTCTCATCTAGAGACTCAGTGGTTGATAGCCAAAGTTCATATAGATTCACAAATGAATATCCACCTCTTGGAAGCCATAAATCAAGGAAGAAATTTTTATCTACCCATGGGAAAAAGGGTTTATCAATCTAGAATTCTATTTTCCAAAATATAAAGACCACATCCTCAACTCTTGGCCATGTTTCTGGGGAAAGGTGGGCTTATACAAGAAGTCTTTGGTCCCAATCTTTGATCCTACTACAAACACTTTTTCCTTTGCCTCAATCTAGGTTAGACTCCACAACCTTCCTCTCGAATTCTATAGATTTGATTCACTACAAGCTATTGGAATTTCTATTGGATAATTTCAATTTACAAAATTGGAAATGACAAGGAGGTACATCACTAGGTACACCCAAATATGCACAAACATTGAAATCAATAATGGATTTCTAGTGGAGATCAAGTTGGTAGCTAAAGACTACATCTGGTCTCAACCCCTTAATTATAAGGAGGTTGCATTTAGGTATATATTTTGCTTCAAAATAGCTCAATATGAAAAATTTCAAAAAGAGGTCAACCTGGAAGACCTCTATGAAGCCAACTTCGCAGAATGAGGCCTGGGAGGAGCATCACCTCATTAGCAAAGGTCCAACCTTGACCATCGAAGATGGATAATCTCAAACACCCCACCCCTAACCTCCCTTCCTCTCTCCCCCCCCCCCCCCCCCCCAACCAAATCCCTTTCATAACCCCCAAAAAAGCACCTCTAGGTACATCCCAACGAAAGATCGAAGACATAGCACCTCACATAGACCCCCTCTTCTAGGAAGCTACCCTCAGTCATCCAAAGCAAGGGATAGACCACCGATCTTTGTAACAAAGTGTCACTAAGTACATATCCTTGAATCCCCTCCTCAATACTCAAACCCTCTTTCCAACATGTCTCAAAAGGCGGAAGCAATGGCAAGCAATGATCGAAGAAGAAAAAGAGCATAACATCTTAGTAGTAGCGTTGGAGGAAGGAACCAAGGAATAATTAGAGGAAGAAGAGCTACATGAGCCCATGATGTCCCTCTAGGAACAACAAAAAGAATGCTTAAAAGTCACCAAAAAGATAATTTCCAAACTTGCATTGGCATCTCCAATCTATATGATTCAACACTAACATAAAAATATCAATATACCAATAAAAAAAATCTATATAATAGAAACCCCTACATCATAAAAATATATAGAAGTATTTAAAAGCTCTCATTTAATTAAAATTTATCTTAATCGATATCAACTGAAATTAAAACTCTCCTTAAATAAATGAAGTAGTTAAACTTTTGACTCAATATATCATTTTTATATGTTAATAAAAAATAAATAAAATATTATTCTTTCCTATCAAAATTCAAACTTTTAAATATTTAAATCGTTTCACAAAATCAATTTATAATTTCTTTTATTTTCATTTAAAATATAAATAACTTGTATTCTTTCTCATTAACATTCAAACCTTAAATATATGCCCCTTCATAGTCAATGTGTCCATATAGCATTTATGTGATTGGCGTGTATAGTTATAAATATTGAAAAAAAAATTATTAACTTATTACAAAATAATGTAATAGATCCAACTTCCAAAATAATGCTCCACAATGTGAATAATAAATCATCCAATTTCCACAATGTGAATAATAAATCATCCAATTTTAACTTTTCTGTTGGAGTGGAATTTAATGTCGGTCCAACTCCATTTCTGAGGTTATTCATATTAGTTTGTAATTTTTTAAGTAAATGATGGTTAATAGTATAGTTAATTTTTTTAGTAAATGGTGATTAAAAGTGCATTTAAAACACTTTTGAACAAAGAAATATTATAATATAAAGTATTAGCATTTGCTTTGAAAATAACAACTAAGCTATAATGAAATGTGGAATTTTTTTTTTTAATGGAAGTGCATTGAAAAAAAGTTGTATCTATTCGAAATATAATTGTTTAAAAGAAGTTGGTTAGGTTCCCGAGCAAATTGTTTTTGATAAAGCAGAAATTTTAATTTTATAATTAAGATTGAAAATCACGTCATCTCACCACAAAGTAATTAGTAATTGGTTTATCTTTATAAATGATAAATGATAGGTTTTAACTATTGGTTTATTTTAATAAATTAGAGTTTTTATTTTAGGAATGATAGTGATACGGAGTTGTTTATGGATACGTTAAATTTTTATTTATTTTATTTTTAAATTATAGTAAGAGTATTTAAATCTTATTTTTAATAGTGGAAATAGATTTAGCATTATCAAAAATCCGAAATATCCAAAATTTTGAAGCTCGGTAATTATAATTGAGCTTAAAAAAATCATTAAATTCTACTAAAATTGTGCCGAACTTCCGTTATTTTCTGGGCAAATTTGTAGCCTCATTAGCCTACACAATATTCATATTAATACTTTATCCAATTACTAATGATATTAATAATTTATCCAATTACTTATAACATGGGTGGTTGAGATATTTATAATTTAATAATTTAAAATTATTGAATAAAGTATAATTAATTATTAATGAAAGGTTGGTTAATTAGTAAAGTGGGAGCATTTTTATTAATAATGAAAGTCATTATAACAAATTAATAATTTTACATAGTTTCATTTTACATAGTGGAGGTTTATGTTTTAGTTGTTCTATTGTTACTTTTTTGTCCTTGTGGATTTTTGGGGCAACTTTGCCTCTAGAATCTTGTTGATATCATGTCTTAGTTCTCCCTGCACTAAGTTGATCACACCATTGACTTGCCACTTCAATGTCTCATGAGTTTAATACAACAGATTTTTATTGGATGGCAATTGTGTCCTTCTTGTGACTTTGTCTTACACCATTGGTCCTGCCCACTAGAATGACTTTACGCTCATCTCAAGTCTTACCTTCCCCAATTTTCAGCTCCAATTGTGGCTAAACCCATGGTGTATCTTCAAGGATGCCCTCATTTCTAGTAGTCATATGACCAAGGTCATGAACAAATCTTGTGGCCTTTTATGGTCTCTAAAGTGCTTTCCTCTTCTTTTATAATGCCAAATCTCATAAAGTCTCACAAATAGAGATCCACCACATAAAAATTGTAAGTCAAGGAAGAAGCTTCTATCCATCCCTGTGTAAAATAGTTTGTCAATGTCAAATTTCAGTTGTCAGAAGATAAATACCACATCCTGAAATTTACGCCATGGTGCTTGGACAAGGTAGACTTATGCATGAAGTCCCATTTACCAACCTTTCATCCTAATACAAGCACTCTTTTTGTTGTCCTATTTTAGGTGAGATTCCTCAACTTTCCTCTCCAATTCGATAGCTTTAGTCACAGTACAAATTATTAGAAATGTCATTGGCAAATTCTAAAATAAGCCCTACCCAACAACAAAAAAGTGAACTCGACAACACCTCAAGCATCAACAGTTGCGAGGATTCAAATACCGCACAAAATAAATCTTCATGTAACAGCAAAGCAGATCTCCTAGACCAAACTTCTTCTCCGACTACCTTCAAAAGGACAAACACAATGGATCGCGAAGCTAAGACACCAAACACCAATGTCCCAAGAACCAGAAGAGATGAAGGAAATGCAAGATAAAGGAAGTTGGAAGACCGTAGAGAAAAAAAAGAAAGCTACAGCACCAATCTCGCCAAGAAAGACGAGGAGCCAGATAATTAAAAACTAAGAAAATTATAGGTCCGATAGACCAATTTGGTCTCAATGGACGTTAACCATCATCATCATCATCAGAAATAACAAGGAAGAGCATCATTATGTACAATTGAATATGCATGAAGGTGGAATTTAATAAGGGCTTTTAAAAATAGATTAATTTGGTGGTCAAATACTACATTTAGCCTTTACCTCTCGACTACAAGCATGTTATTGAAAGATAGAACCTACTTCAAAATAGGTTGTATAGCAACTCAACAACATACACAGGCTCAATAAAAAAGGTCAACCTAGAAAACCATCTAAGAAGCCAACTTTATAGGATGAAGCTTTAGAGGAGCATCACCTCATCAACAAATACCCACCCCTAATCCATTAAGAGGGCCAACCTCCAGACCCTCGCCCCCTTTCCACCCCACTAAGAAAAAACCTTTGGATATGCCCCAAAGAAAAGAAAAAAATATAGCAATTCAATCAATCTTCCTCTCCCATAAAGCTCTCCTTAACTAGCGAAAGTAAGGGTTAGATCATAATCTTTACAATGAGCTTAGACAAAGACTTCTCATTGTTTAAACCATTTCTCCATCCTAACTTAAAAATAAGAGAACAATGAAATGAAAAAAAAAAAAAAAGAATAATTCAATCCCGAAGATGATATTAAAAACTGACCAACAAAAAACAATTAAAAAAAAGCCTTCATGAACACGTGATGTACCTCTTCGAATAATGAATGGATTGACCAAAAAAGTTTCCAAAGTCATAGTAGCTCTAGCCAAGGAAATCTATTCTAACATGTATTGCTTTAATAATTTGTATTGGTCCATTGGTTTATAATTACTCATATATCTTCAAGACACCCTATTAATATAATATTTATGTAGAATTTATTGATTTTCGGTTGCTTTGAAATGGGATGTAATTAATATACATTATAACATTTAATGGATAAATAAAAATAAATACTAATAATAATACTAGTACGGGAAGAAGTCCCGATGAATAGCAGCCCCTACACCGTTATCGACCCTGTCGATATCCTCAAACCAACTGTTCACCATTTCCGAAGAGCGGACATCAAAAGCATTTCCTTGTAAATAAAATCCCGTGAGGGTACACTTTACCTAAAATTTTGTGAGAACCTATCTAGCCAGCTATCTTTCACATGGATGCATGTTTGGCCGTCCGATATAGGAGAATCGACGGTTGGCAGAGCATCGGGTCCCAAGGATTGAGGTGATGTCACGAGGTGGCCCACCGTCACTGAGGTCGGTGTACAAAAGTTTTTAATGTCTCGTCACTTAAGAACAAAAGCCAGTCGACAAGCGACACCACAGAGAGAACGTGGTTACACTGGCGCTTTCCATCTTTCCCTTCTCTCTGAAAACAGAAGAGCAAGAACTGGTGATTTGAGGTGGGTTTGTGACCAAAAACTGAAAATGAGAATGCAGGGGATCAATCTCATGGCACTGGGCTTATCGGCGATCTTCACACTGGTTCTCATGTCGGGTGCAGGGGTTGAAGCTTACGAGAATTACACAGTCGGAGACAAGCTGGGATGGTACGACAATATCATGAAGCCCACTGTCAATTATGCCAAATGGGCTGCTGGCAAAAATTTCAGCCTGGGAGACTTCTTAAGTGAGTGCAATCACAGATCCAATTCGCAATTCTCAATTTTCTTTTTCCTGAATTTCCAGATTTGAGTAGTTATATTCAATCTAACTGCTCCATAACTGCTCCATGAGCTAGACTGACTCTACTTTTATAGTTTACAAAACAATTACCCATCGCAATGGCCAATTTAGCTGCGGCAAGAACTAAAATCTTTGAACTTCTAATGCGTTGTTGTGTGCAGTATTCAACACCGACACGAACCATACAGTGGTTCAGACTTCCAACCAGACCATATACACGACCTGCGACGTCAATGACGACTCGGACGACCTCATCGAGTGGTCCAGTTCGGATCCGTCGGCCAACGCGCAGCCGACGACGGTGTCGGTACCCCTGGTGAAGGAGGGCATCAACTATTTCTTTTCCAACTATTATGACGGATGGCAATGCGCCAAAGGAGGCCAGAAGTTCCAGATCAACGTGACTCACGGGCAGGGGCTCCCTCCTGCCCTCATGGTTCCTCCAGCCGCTCCCGCTGCTCCCTCTCCCTCTACCGACGATGGCACGGACGTACCTGCCATCACAAATGTACCTGCCGTCACAGGTCCCGTCGCCAACACAACCCCCGACACGACCAGCGACACAGACTCTGCATCCGACGCTGCGGCAAGAATTGATGGTTTATTCGTCACAGTGGCCCTTCTGTTAATATTACCGTTCTCTGTAATTTATTGATTTTTATAGCAGAGATCTGATTCACAGGACTATGCTAGGCTTGCCATTGTGCCCATGGAGTTTCCAAGAATTTAGTGTTGGGCAAGTTGCAGATCGACATCTTTAGGCTATTCTTTTATATATGTTGTTTTATGACTAAGAATTTGTAGCTTCCTATCCATTCATTCATGGCTCTGTACGGATCTCTGTGTGCTTGAGCAGAATAATGAATTTGATATGTAAATGATTCATCATAACACAATGCATCTGAAATTCTACAGGTTATATATTCAATTCTACTTCTTTACGCTGCAGGTTGAAAAGGGTTCTTAAGTGAGTTTAGTGAAAATTTATTTTATTTTACTTGGGGCGTTGTTTAATTATTTTACATCTTGAGTTGTAATTTTTGGTTATTTAAAATTTGTTAAACAGATTCAGTATTTGCAAAAAAAAAAATGGAAAATTTAAATTATGTAAAATTTATTGTTATTTCAGCAAATTCAACTTAAATCGTGGAAAATTTATTGTCATTTCAACAAATTCCTGCTCAATTTTGAGCAAAATTTACTAGAAAATAGAAATGAACAACAGAGAAATTTGAACTCTAGACATTAGACTGCTGCAAATTTCTACTCAATTTTGAGCAAAATTTACTAGAAAATAGAAATGAACAACAGAGAAATTTGAACTTTAGACATTAGATTGCTGCTGTAGCAATTTCCACCCTGAGAGGAACCACCACTGGCTTGTAGCTCAGTGACCCAAGGCTATCTATTGCCAGATCTACCTTCTATTGGATCGATATGAGATTCGGATTACATGTAGTGATTTGGCACTTAATACAGATACTCTGGCTGGATTTCCAGATCTATGGTTCCAACCGCATGGCACTATTGATAAATTGGGTTAACCACCTAAATTGGAGTCGCCCTTTCTCCTGTGCCACAACCTTACTGCTCTGAGATTTGGTACAGTCAGTCTTTATCTTTGGTTGCAGTGTTGGATGCTAGTGCAGAGAATAATGGAAGAAGTATGAAAGGAGGGTTGAGAAAAAGAATAGTGAGAGTAGGGCGCTCAACTCAGGTTGTTGCCATGCTAGTTAAAGTGTCCATGTTTGATTGTGAGGCTAGTCATAAAAAGTGGTTGTTTGATTGTTGCAGTGAAATTAACAATGTGCATTTACAGTGCTTTTAAGTGGTTGCTGGGTTGTTTCATTGAAGGTAACAATGCGCATTTACAGTGTCTATAATGTATGATTGTAGACATTGGTGAGGTGAATTTAGAGTCTAAATAGATATTTGATAGGTTTATATAATAATAATTTAACTTTAAAATCTAGATTAAGTTACAGATTAAATTAATGTATGAGACATTTTGCATAGCACATTTTATGGGTTTATATAAGATAATGTAATTTTAAAATTAATCTGAGATTAAAAGGTAAATTAATATAATAAAAAAAAACTCTTTATTATAAAATGTAATAATTACATTGACATTTGTATATGCTGCAGTTTTTGGTAGACACTGCTTCTGCAACTGTATACAAAGTAAAAACGGATTTTGTTTTTTTGGTATTGCATCGTGCAAGTTGGGGTGAAATGTTGAGGTTTGATTTTGATTCCTACAGGACTTTAAATGGTTGGTCAGTAGGGCTGGTGGTATGTCTCGATCAGGAATCAATTGCCTTGCTGCTTTCAATGGTTGAAGTGGACCTGATAAGAATAAAATACAACACTATGAATGGATGGTCCACTTTTGTCCCTTTCTTTATAAGTGATAAGATAGCATTGGGGAATTTGAACACTGTTAAAATTTCCATTTCATTTATTTTGAAAATTTTTAAGATAGCATTGGGGAATTTGAACACTGTTAAAATTTCCATTTCATTTATTTCGAAAAATTTTGTTTAGTCTTTCGTTATAAAGTTTGAATGTTATATGCATGTATTTTTTTTAATTTTACTGGATAAAAGAATGATTTATCCCATGTAACTTGTTATTATAGAGTTTACATTCTTAACCCCTCGCCCGAATTCTGAAACGTGGTAATAACAATCTAATACATCCTTTTACATATTCAAAAAATCTTCTCCATTAATATATGAAAGTAAAAATCTCCCACTGTGATGCCATGGAGTAGTTTAAAGAGTTGAGGAATTGCTCGGACGGTAAAAATGGTTGGAATTCAGAAAAAAATTTCAAAAAAAATTTAGAGGCAGTGTTTGAGTCGTGTTTTTAATGGTGGAAATAGATTCAGCACCATCAAAAACATCTAGGAGACCTAAAATTTCGAAGTTTAACAATTATAACTTGGATTTACAAAAATCCTTGCCAAATTTTCTCTAAATATCACTGGAATTTCCATAACTTTCAGAACAATTTTTCAGATTAGATAAATTACTACTATTATAATACTCACATTTATAAGTTATTGTACTCACTAATTGGACCATGGTCAATTTTCTTCTATCAATTTCCAATCAGATATTACTTCCAGATTGCAGAGAAAGCTAACTTTCATTAATTTTCTTGGGTATGATTTGGAGTAGATTTATTTTTAAATTTTAAAAAATGTAAGGTACAATATTTTAAAAATAAGATAAGATATGAATCTAAGATTTTGTGTTCAGATAGATTTTATTTTCAAGATTATTATCAATTAAACTGCTCTAAATAAATACCGGGTCCCAATATTTTCAATTCTACACTAAATATCAAAATAAACAATATTTTCGTTAAGCTAGCCTACACCTTTTTAAAATAATGTGTATTTCATAAAAATCTCATCGTTTCAACCTGAGGACTTGTGGTTTCACATATTCGCGGACATGTGCAATAATATATATATATATATACATACATGTTTTGCGGAATGGTGGTTAATAGATTTTTATGATAATATTTTCATTAAGTCATGTACACTTTTTAAAATAATGTGTGTTTCATGGAATCTTATCTTTTCAACTTAAGGATTTTTGGTTTCACATATTCGTGGACATGTGCAATATCATATAATATATATAGTACGTATTTTGTTAAATAGTTGTTAACGTCTAATGTTTGGTTTCGGTAGACGTTAACCATCATCATCAATAAAATTTTATTATTTTTTAAAAAAGATGATATTTTTTTATATAAAATAATGATTATATATATATATATATATATATATATATATATATGATATAGATATATAGATATATATATAGATATATATATAAATTTTTATTAATTAATATTTTAATAATTATATTAACTAAATTAATAAATATAAAAATAAATAAATGTGTTTTTAAGTTAGAAATAAGAATAAAGTTGTGTATCAAATTAACTTATAAATATACTTATTTAATACAATAATATTTATAAATATAAAATCATTACAATAATATTTATCAAATATATTATAACTCATCATGTTACTAATATACTTGAATGTTAAAAATAATCATGATGTTATTAGTATACTTAAATGTTAAAATAATGTTAAAAGATAATAACCATTCTACCTAACCACTTAAATAATTTCAATTAATTATATAAAATAAATAATTTTATTATATTATATCTATTTAATTTTAAATTAATAATATAATTTTATATTTTAATAAAAATAATCTTCTATAATAAATAAAAAGAGTATTAAATTATTCTTATTAGCATATCGAGTTATCATATATCTTTTTGATCTTAAATAAAACTTTAAATCGCTATTAGCACAAGAGTGCTGGAGTATCCCCTTAAAATATACATTCAAACTTCAATCTATCAAAAAAAATAACCACCGAAAGCATAAACCTTTAATCATATAAAGAAAAGGCATGTATACAATAAATAGTGAATAAGCTTTTGGGTGTGTTGGACAGGGATACACTTAAAAATCTCTGAGAATTATACTCTGACCACCGTGTAATCTTAAAAGGAATAACATTACTATAGTTATAAATAAATACGTTGTTGGGTAGTTTTGTTCCTTTGTTTTTTAATTAATACATATGAGCATATATATATATATCTCATTACAATAAAATAATATGAGATAAATAAAATAATATGAATATATAGTTAACAAAATTATATTAATAAATGTGATTGGTATATATTGATAAGTGTATATCTATTAGATATGTTAATCAAAATTAATATTTCTAATTCTTTATTTTGTTTTTAATTTAGCATCACCAAAAATAATAAAACCAAAATCATAATCTAAAATTAGTTTTGTTATGCATTTAATAGTAGATAATAAAATCTAGTGAGGAATAACATTAGCTAAAATTGTCATAAAACTTCGTTGTAATCTAAGATTTGAGTGTTCAAACATTGAATACATTATAAAACTTAGTTTCGATCTAGGATTTGTGTGTTGCGCCTATAGTTGTAATTTGTGTGTTGTGCCTATGGTTGTATTTGTGTGTTGTGCCTATGGTTGTAGTACCTTAGGTGCCATTAACACCAACATGTCATGATTCTCATTCTCTCATTTAAGCTCTGTATATAACTCAAAAAGTTAAAAGCACCAAGTACACTAGCTAGTTCAATACATTTTTCAGGTATCCATAGCTCTTGCTAGTATATAGTAATGTGTAAATCCACTGGAAATTCAAATATCAAAATCTCCTCCACTACTTTGGAACTTAACTGGTAACTAGGAATTTTCTCATACTTAGCTCCTACCACTTGTGCACAAATAGAATCAATAGACACAAACAACGTTCAAATAAATAAATGGAAAACACATTGCCAAAAACAATCATAAGAATGATACTCCACATTATTAACATTTTTCAAAGAAAATACCTATCATTTTATTAAATTGTAATATAATAAACCCAAAATGCTTGTGCTACGTTGTAATAGAAACGGACTTTACATTTCTTTTGATTAAACCGCATCTTAAAGGAAACCCAAACTCTAAAAACTATACTTAAAATTGCAATCTAAACATTAATAAATCCAAAATTTATGTTTTAGACTATAGTGAGCAACTATAACCATGAATAGTGAGCAATTATTTAGGTCACAAAGATTTGATTGGCAGTAGAAAAGCAATTAAAAGATAATATATACTTTGTATACCTTTTGTCGAAATGTGAGGAGATCCATTCCCACAATGTCCATGCGAATGATTTCATTGTTGAGATCTAAAGCATAGTTGTCCACTCTAAACACAAGGCTCTGGTTTGAATGGAAAACAATGAAACTGTTGTTGTTGAAAACAAGAGATTTTCATCACATTGTTAGTATTGCCTTGGATGGCTCATTATGGATCAAAGAGACTTAATTTGAAAATTAGAATTTTTTTTCAACAATTTACAGACCAGTGAATGTGTCTGCTGCCATCTGCAACCACATTAGTATTGGACATCAGTGTCAGTTTTCCAGTGAATAGAACGAATTGGCATTCCAATGAATGAAATGAATGGGAAAACAATTTCAATTGGCTTTCCAATGAATCAAACGAAATGATTCAAGTGAGAAAAAGACAGCTAGTCAATAGTGACACATTGTAATAATGTGGACACCTCGTGTTCTGAAACTGAAAAATTGTTGAAACTCCTTTAATTTCATCCATTAGATTGTGTATAAGGCTAAGAATATTCTCGCAACATTAAATATAAGAAAATTGATGCATCCCAATTCCAATATAAACCACGCCTATCAGCGCAATTATGTTAGAAGTTTTATATTTTATTTATTTTTTTAAAAGTATACCAAGATATATATTTATGTTTTAATGGTTTTTAAATGATTTAATTTTTAAACTTTATTGATTATAAAAAATTAAGAGTAACCATAATTTTGGAAAATATAAGTTTTATGTTTCTTCGTAAATTCTAAATTTCAATACTACTACTATGTAATCAAAATGCTAAATTGGATTTCCCCAATCTAATTTTCTAAATATATCAAGAACACCTTAGTAAGTTACACAAAAACAAGTTTGTTTTCTAGAAAGTCTTTGTTAGATGTACAAGATGCCGACCGTCAGGACACCTCAAAGTGGATTGTGCCTCCATTGTTGAGACATGGTCCTCAAACCCTAGCTTGGGGGAGAAGGTTTTTGGTTTTTCTCAGAGTAGGAGCATCTCATCCTGACTGCTTTCAGGAGCCTCTGGTCTCTAGTGATGGGAGGGAAGTCTCCCTGATGGCGTTGGCCCCATTTCAAGTGATCATTAGAGAAATTTTGAGGTCTAAAATGGGTCTCCCAAGAAATATTATAAAATAATAGTGGAAATGATCAAATAAATTAGATTACCTCAACAAGTTTTGGAGGGAAAAAAGGGAAGAACTATTTTTTCAACTCATATTTTCAACTTATCTCCCTATAATTTTACTTAAAAATGTTGAGTGGAAGCATTCGTTGGATGTGGAATTTAATTATACATCCAAGGAGTAACCATGTTGCATACTGTCGATGGACCCTATTACATGAAAAATGTGAAATACATGAAAAAATGTGATTATAATCACGTTTTCTCATGCATTTCACATTTTTTGTATATTAGGGTCCATTAAAAGAATGCAATATGGGTATTCCTTGGATGCAAAATTAAATTATGCATCCAATGAGTGCTCCTGCTTGAAATTTGAGTAAAATTGTAGGGAGAAGTTGAAAATACGAGTTCAAAAGTAGTATTTTTAATTTTTTATATTTTTGTCTTTTTACTCCAAAAACGGTGAATCATCCCCCATAGTTGACATCAACATATTGAATCTTTTTGGTTATTATAACGTTTTTTGTTTTTTTTTTTTACATTTTTGTTTTGAGACCCATTTTTTACCTCGAAATTTCTTTAATGTCAAGACGATCCAAAAAGGCTCAAAATTTGAAGTCCTTAAATATCAGCAAACCCAACACCAAGTCGTAGATCTCGTTGATACGATTCCAATGGCATGAGTGACACCTCAAACTGAGTATGTATGACAAAGTTATGTCCATATGAAGCTTTTGACAAATAGTAAAAAATTTGGACACTAACAGTGTTACGTGGCATCACCAGAAGGTGTCATTTGGCACCAACCAGAGAGCACCACATGACACCAATAAGAGGGTGCCATGTGTCACATACCAAACTGCCACATGGCATGATGTGGCATCTAAGTGGGATTGACATGGTAGGACAGGGGTGACTGAGCACATACGTGGGCCAATAGGAAGGTGCCAGGTGGCATGATTGAATGGCACCACATGGCAACCAAATAGCATCCAATGAGACCCTGCCAACCCACAGCCACATGTCACTAGAAAAATCAACATAGATTGGTGGGCCACCATTTTGGCGGTCCCGCCAAACTCATAGTTATACATGGCCATAACTATTTAACAAACAATCCAATTAAAATAATATGTTGGGGTCTCATGAGGTTTGACCCTGGTACCTCACCAACCAACAACAGAATCACCACAATATGCCAATCAGTGTGCCCTGGGTGGGCTTATGTAATATTTCACTCCCCCTATATATTTAAACCTTGCCCTTGCATTCATATGGTGACCAATGGGAAAACGACAGAACAGAGAGCCATGCAACTTAGTGCGCAAGGCGAGAGGCGACCTACACCCCAGTGATCACAGATCTTGAGGTTCATTTCAAGAATATCCTATAGCATATTCTAGAGAATATTTGGAGCACATGGGCTTATCTAGGGGAGCAATACCATACCACATGGGTTCATATTGGGGGATATATATTGAGAAAAAAATGACATAATATATTGGGGGATATATATTAAGAAAAAATCAACATAATATATTGGGGGATATATAGAGGGTAAAGGGTTTTTATATTGGTAGGTATAAAAAATTAGGCTCAAAGTCATTGAAAACTTATAAATGGGTATATAAAATGTTAATGAAAAGATGGATACCTACAATATCTAGTGAAAATAGAGGTTTTTTACATTGGGAAGGTGTATTGGGTTAATATTGGTAGGGGGTTAAATACTGTCATTTTTAGAGGTGTTTTCCAATATGTAATCAAATTAGGGGTATTGTTTAGTATGCCACGAACCCACATGATATGTTATAGGTTCATTGAGTGAAGCCCTCGTGATTTTGAGGGAATATTCCAAACATATTCTAATATGTTATTACACAAAATTTGAGGAGGAGATAACAATTTCAAAATTTTATGAAGTTTATACTCATTTTTCTCGAAATTTTGCAAGGAATCCACTGGTGCAATCAGAATTGGGATCTGAGTAGCATATTTTTGGGTCATCCTCAGAAGTGAAGTATTTCCATGTATTTGCCATAATTTTATTGACATAATAAAGATGCCTCTCCACTTTGAAGTTGGGCCCATAGATGTAGCTCACACATTATGAATGAACTCTATTATCAAATCTTGGTGCATTGTCTATATTGCCTTATTTTTATGTTGTTTCTTCATGGATGTTTCATTTATGTTATTTTCATGCTCTTTAAGAAATTTTGTTTAACGCCACCAAAGGAAAGATCCTGGATCATGTTGGTATCAGGGTGGTATTCCTTGATGTGAATTGTGAGTGTGGATGCTTACTACAACCAAACTCAAAGAAGGTGAAGGAAAAATCAAGTATTTTAACCCCGATATTGGAGATGCAACATGAAGAAAGAAAATGGAGTATAATTGCATGCAGAAAACGAATGAATTGGATTTCCACAAGGCCTTCTACGAGATGGTAGATCGGGCGAAAAAATTGTTTCCATATTACAAAAGGAGACTAGGAAAAGAGGGCAAGAATGAAGGATCTACAACATAAGATAATGTGTCAGTACACCAAGGAGGTGGAGGATAACATCTTGAACCTCCATATTCAAGTTCAATCTCTTCCTCTTCCCCTCATTCACATCAAAATTTAAATAGCCATAAGAAAAATGCTTTCAAAAATCCATTATTAAAGTTAGATGTAAAATTTGATTTTCCCATTTTTAATGGAGAAGTTATTGCAGAGAAGCTAAACATTTAGATTACACATATCAAATTTTATTTTCATATACAATAGATCAAATAAGATGAAGTAAAGATTCATTTGGCATCTCTTCATCTAGAAGGCACAACTCTTCTATGTTGAGAGAGTAAACTTTAAAAAGGTAGTCAGCGTAATGATAAACTCCTTTCATCATGGTCTGAGTTTGTTTATGCATCAAAAGCAACGTTTTTCCAATTGGGTTATAGGGAAAAAGCCACGATGGAGTGGAAAAACTTGAGAGAGGGAAAATGTCAAAATGTTCCAAGTTTTACAGAAGAGTTTAGGAAGCAAGCATTGGCATTGAATATTCCTTTAGACTCACTAGAAACTTTGATGAAATACATTAGTTCTTTACACAATTATCTTTTTCATTCATTGTTATTGTTCGATCCTCCTAATATAGATGAAGCCAGTGTGAAATAAATTCATCTTGAAAATAGGGGAAAGCATGGACAAGAAGATCACCTAAAGAAACCTCCTCCAATCCCTAGAACAAAAAGTACAAAGGAAAAGGAAAGGGAAAAGATAGCAACAACAAAAACAAAGGAAGGAAATCCCTCTTGCACTCATTGCAAGAAACATGGGCATAATGAGGCGTTGTGCTATAAACTACATCCAGAGTTAAAACCTAAGAAGTTTGGTGGAAAAGGGAAGCAAAAGACGGTTGCTACAACACAACAAGACCTAAGTTTTGATTATGGTGATGAGATGCAAATTAAAGCCGTTGGGGTGCAAAGTAAAACTTCCTATCATGCTAGTTTGTGATCTAGATTTGATCATTATATATTTTTTTTATCCATCTCTATGCCTTCAGAATGGAAAAAGTGGAGGAATAAGCTCATGGGACCATTTTTATCGACGAGACCCAATTTGGAAAAATAGAGTCTAAAACCTTTTGGAAGTATTTTGAGGCATCAAATGACATTTTTTTGGAGTAAAACTTTACCACTGTAGTGCGACACCATTTTTTCCTATTCTACACACAAGGACCTTCCAACGACGCAAGAATCTCATCAATCAGAGTTTGTATGCGAAAGTTATGCCACTCAAAATTTGACCTTTTTGTTTTCACCACCATAATTTGAGAGGATGTCATGTCATACCCCATTATTCATGCAAAAGTGGCTAGCCACATGATTATGATGTAGAAGACTCTAGAAGAGTCAATAATGTAACTTTGGTTAAGAGTTGAGGTAGTCAAAGCTAACCACTAGTAAGCTATCGGGTTGTGTTATAGCCCGACCACTAGGAGGAAAAGGGATTACATTATTTCAAGTGCATTTAGTCCATAGCTGAGTAAAAATAGCGGAAAGGGATAGGAGATAGAGAACATATATTATTTGTGCACTATAAAAGCCCACAGGCTATACTCTTTGTACTCAAAATGATATTTCCATTCAATGAAAGATAACGAAATGGCCTCACCTTCTAGCTGGATTTTTCTCCTGAAAGGGTTTCCAAGAGCATATCTTGTGTCAAATGTGTGTGTGTCTGAAATTTTATTTTGGTGTTCTCTATTTTCTACATAATTTTCATTTGCATGCATGTACTATTAATAGTAATCTATAGATCTAAAAATCTAATAAAACTGTAATGGTGTAGAATTTTGTATTTTAAATATAATATTATCAGATCTATTGTGAAAAATTACCCAGTGGAATATCCATGCAAATTTACGGATCAATTAAGTCCTGAAAATAAATTTCATGACGATGAAAGAAAAAGAACTGAATTATTTCACATAAGAGTTGTATCTAAGCACACAAAGATATATACATTGTTTGATCTGGGTTTTCAAGTTAATTTGATCTCATAATCAATTGTTAAGAAGATGGGTTTTGAGATGAGACCTCATCTAAAACCCTACCCTCTTGGTTGGGTGTGCGACACTGCAAAACTCAATGTCACCAAGGAGTGTAGGGTCAGATTTTCTATTGTTTCAAAGTTGATAGATGAGAGTGATTTAGATATTGTCCCACTTGAAATTTGTGGCATAGTCTTGGGAAGCCCATATTTATATGACAGGGACACATTCCTTTTCAAGCATGAGAACAAGTAGCATAACACCAAATATTAGGTGGAAGATATTTTCGGAGTTCGTCGTATGAAAGTCAATTCAACTCTTGTTAGTGTAGGATAGATGAAGAGACTCATCAACTCCAGCAAGAAGCGTATGTTCATGGTTGTGAGGGAAAAATATGTTGAGGAATAAGATTCTTTTAAAGGTTTTAATCCTTCTCAAAGGAAATAAATGTTTGATATCATTTCTAACTATGATGAGATTTTTCAAGAACCAAGTGGATTACCTCCTAAGAGATAAATTTTGCATGAGATTCATCTTCAAGAACATGCCCCTCTTCTAAATATGGGCATGTACAGAATGTCAGCTATGGAAATTGGAAAAATCAAGAAACAGGCGCAAGAACTATTGGACGAAGGAGTCATCATACCTAGATCATCCCCATGTGGTTCTCTAATTGTGTTGGTGCAGAAGAAAGATGGCACGTGGATAATATGCATGGATTATTAAGCTCGCAACAATATCACGGTGAAAAATCAATATCCTCTCCCTCAAATAGATTATTTACTTGATCAATTGGAGAATGCTATTTATTTTATTAAGTTGGATTTGTGTAGTGGTTACCATCATATCAGGAATCTTGCATAAAATGATGTGTGAAAATTTGCTTTCAAAACCAAGCAAGGATTGTTTGAGTGGTTGGTAATGCCATAGGGGCTTTTCAATTCCCTAGCTAAATTCATGTGTGTAATGAATGATATATTTCAACCATTCTTAGATTATTTTGTGCTTGCATGCTTAGATGATATTCTTGTCTTTAGTAAAACTTGGGATGATCATGTAAGACATGTCAAGCAAGTACGAGATACTTTGCAAAAGGAGAAATTCTATGTAAAGTTGTCCGAATGTGAATTTGGAAAAACTTCTTTGGTGTATTTGGGTCATATTGTGGGAGGCGGTGAACTGAAGATTGATCCTTGTAAAGTTGATGTAATTGTAAAATGAACTAAACCTACAAATGTGAGAGAAGTGAGAAACTTCTTGAGAGCGGTTCAGTACTGGAGAAGATTCATAGCTAACTTCTCATTCATTGCATCTCCTTTGCATTCTAAGACTAGTCTAAAGTAGGTATTTTTGTGGGGATGAAAGTAGCAGGAGGCTTTCAACACCTTGAAGGAAAATATCAACGCAATGTCAGTGCTATGCTTTCCAGACCTTCAACAACCATTTGGGATCGAGACGAATGTCAATGTATATGCCATGGGTGAAATATCGATGCAACATCATAAGCCTATTTTTTAGCACTATGAGACTTCTCTCAAGTTGTTGTTAAGGAGCCCACATATGAAACAAAGTTGTATGCCTTGGTTCAAAGTGTCAAGAAATGGAAGCATTATTTGATAGGTAAGGAGACTATAATACATACAGACCATCATCACTTACAGTACCTCCATTCACAAACCAAGATGCAACAAGATTGTCACTTCAGATGGATGGATTCCTTCAACAGATCCATTTGGTAATCAAATACCAAATTTAGGGTACAAGTAAAAAAGTGGAAGATATGCTTTCTAGACCTCTTGTTTCCACATCTATTTTTTTGAAGAATGCTTCTTTATCTCATGATATCTATTTGAACAATATGCTACTGATGAAAATTTTAAAGATGTTTATGAGAGGCTAACCAATGGATCACATGTGGAGAACTAACATTTGCAGGGAAATTTACTCTACCATCTTGGAAAGTTATGTATTCCTACAAGTGAAAGAGTCCATGTAATTCGATAAGCTCACACTTCTCTTGTGTCTGGGCATTTTTGGGTAGGAAAAACTTTGGCTCATTTGCAGAGGTTTTTTTATTGGCCTAGGATGAAAGAAATTTTAATCAAGGATGTAAATGGGTGTGTGATGTACTCTACTTGTAATCCCACTAATAGAAAATTGGGATTGTACACATCACTCCCTATTCCTTCTCATCCTTCAGAAAGTGTCTACATGGATTTTGTATGGGGGTTTCCTTTGTCAAAAAGGGGTCATAATTACTTGTACATAGAAGTGGATAGATTTACAAGATGTGTGTCTTGATTCCATGTAAAAAGCATATTACTACTAAACAAAATTTTCATATTTTCTTTAAGCATGTATGGGTCCATTTTGGACTACCCACATGCATTATCTCAGATCGATATTCTCAACTCCTTGGAGAATTTTAGAAAATATTATGGAGAATGATGGACACCAAGCTAAAGAGGAGTACAACTTTCCATCCACGAACTGACAGATAGACATAGGTTGTCAACAGAACAATGGCTCATTTTCTCCAAGGGTACTGTAACAAGCATCCTAAATTGTGGGATGAACATCTATATTATGTTCAACATGCATACAACAAGGATTTGCACTCTTGAACTCAATGTTCACCATTTGAAACATGCTTTGAGTACCTTCCAAAGTCACCATTATATTTTGTATTTCGGAAAGATGAGGATTCCAATGAACGAATTGATGAAGACAGAGCTCTCAAGTTCATTAAGAGGATCCAGATGGTACATTAAGTAGTGCAGGAACATTTGGAGAAGAGTTAGGCACAATATAAGGCCTAACATGAAAATCATAGGGTTGATCAATAGTTCTAGGTTGGAAATCAAGTATGGCTTCACATCAGCAAGGATGGGTTGAAGGTAGAAGGAAAAAAGTTGAAACCAGTCAGATATGGTCCATTCACCATCTTAGAAAATATTGGGACAGATTCCTACTGTCATGATTTATTGACTTATATGCAAATATATAATAGTCAATGTAGAGAACTTGGAACTTTATGAACCTCCCATGATCGGAGAGTGGGCAAGTTCCATTAGTGGATGATTTTGCTCTAGATTTCTTCGACAAGTTTCCCAAAGACATCATCCTACACAAAAGGACTAGGACTTCATGATGGGGAGATGTGGAGTACCTTTGAGTGGATTTCAAAGGAATGCATCCCAGCAAGGTATGGTGAATAGAAAAGGACAAAGTGAGGGAGAAATTATCTCACCTACATGTTGTGTGATAAGGCTTTTGGAGGCCCAAAAGCTTCATAGTGGGGAGGATTGATCAAGGAGGATCTAAAAAGGCTAAAATTTGAAGTCCTCAAATATCGGCAAAAATAGTATCAAATTGTAGATCTCATAGAGATGATTCTAATGGTGTAAACAAGACCTCAAACCAAGTTTTTATGACAAAGTTATGCTCGTCTAAACTTTTCAAAAACAGTTAAAATTTTGAGCACTAACAGTGCCATGTGGCATCACTAGAAGGCACCACCTAGCACCACCCAAAGAACACCATGAGGCACAAACGAGAGGGTGCCACATGTCACCCACCAAACACACCACGTGGTATGATGTAGCATCCCAATGGGGTTGACATGGCAGGAAAAGGGTGATTGAGCACATACGTGGAAGGTACCACATGATGCAATCAAATAGTGACACATGGCACCTAGTTGGTAACCAAAGAGGCCTAACCAGCCTTTGGGCACATTTCACTAGTTGAATTAATGTATATTAGTGGAGTTGGTTGGTGGGCCACCATTTTGGAAGTCCTACCAAACCCCTAACTATACGCAGTTATAACCATTTAACAAACAATCCAATTAAAATAATATGTTGAAGTCCTGTAGGGTTTGACCCAAGACTTTTCCAACCAACAATAGACTCACCAAAATACGTCAACTAATGTGCTCCAAGTGGGCCTTTGTAATATTCACCCCCCCATATATATGTAAACCTTGCCCTTATATTCAAATGGGGACCAATGGGTAGACGAAAAAACAGAGAGCCACAGAACTCAGTGCACAGGCTAAGAGGGTACCCACACGCAGGTGGGAACATCTCCTGAGTTTGATTCTGGGAATATTCTAGAGCATATTTCAAGAAATATTCTAATAGAATATTCCAAGCTTATTCTAATATGTTGTGGCACAAAATTTGAGGAGGAGGTGATGGTTCGAAATTTCTTAAGGAATCCACTAGTATAGTCCATCTAAGTAATAGATTTTTGGGTCATCCCCAGAAATGAGATATTGCCATGTATTTTTCCATGTATTTTCCATTATTTTGTTGAGATAATAAAGAGGCCTCTCCACTTTGAATTTGGCTCCATGTTCGCGACCCAACCGACCCCCCTCTCATTTTCAAAATGAAATGGGCCCCTCTTTTTTTTGTCATCCTGCTTTGATTTTTATAATTGGCACTTGGATTATTGATTCAAATCCAAATTTTATCAAGACCTTTTTTTTGTGATTATCATATGGTTTTAATCAAAATTTGATGCTTGTATCGATTTTTTGGTCTTTCATCATTTATTTTAATTTTGTAGAAATTAGGTAACCTTCTCTTCTGGGCTATTTATGTGGTTACAAGTCTTAAAATACCTTGGTATGGAAATCACTGCTCCGATTTGAGTACATATACTTCTATGTTATTACTTCATGTAAATGTTTTTTATGTTATATTCCTATGGGTTTTGTGAATTTCCATTGGCTTTCTTTCAATACCTTGATATGATGATTAATATGATTAAAGGTTCAAGGCATAAATATGATGGTCTCAACAATTTCTAAAGGTTTTTGGTTATGCTTAATATACATATTGGAATAATATGGTTTTGGAGAGTGATTTAAAATGTTTTATGTTATAAACCTTGTTGCATTGTCATATTATTTCTTAACATTAATATTTTGATTGATTCACCTACCTATAACCTTGGTTTGATTTCCATAGTAATCATTAATAAGACCTCGAGATTTATGCACCATAAAGTGTAATATCAAAACTTCGAAATTTGTTGTATTGTGAAACGTTATGTGTCAAATGAGATTAGATTCAAGGAGATTTATTTGAATAAAATATTATTGATTCTACTAACTTAGCAGGGCACATCTGAATTTCTGATATTGGTCTTTTCCATCTACTACTATCCTGCATTGTTACCCCAATCCTATATTTCAATTCATAGAACATACATAGTTGTCACTCTTATTGCACAATACATCTGACCTCTTCAGTTGGCCTATTTTGGACTTATGGTTTTGCTTTGTCTCATGTTTATTTCATTTCATTGCTTGGTCTCTTCTTGAGTGTTCTTCTTAGGGTTTTAAACTTTCCACTATTTTTGTATACCCTTCTAAGTTGAACCCTTGTCGAATGTTATAAGGAATTTGACCATGCTACTAGTAATTCGGACGGAACCCGTCGGATTTGATCTCATTGAAACCTATGATGAATATGTACCAATGTTTCAAACTGTTAGGTGGTGGAAATTCCTACAATTGTTTCAAGGCTACAATGAAGGATTCGTCTGAGCCTTTGTCACCACTTGTGATGGAAAGAAAGTGACAGTGGGAGACTTAAAAATTCCTCTGAATGTCGAGTTCATAGCAGAGGAAAAATTTCTACCTGAGAAATGAAAAAGGTGGTCAAAAAATTGCCTGGTTCGAGACATTCCATGGAAGAAATTCCTTGTCAACAAAAATTACAGTTATGATGTCAAATATATGCATCTTTCCATTTTAAAGCCAAAGTGGTAGGATATATTGTTTTTCCTCCAACATTATATTACCTGCAAGGTTCATTATGGTCTGGTATTCATTTACCATATATAACTTCTAACGATCTTCCTTGGCCATGAGTTAAACATCTCGTATTTTCTGTATAAAAGTTTAGCCAAGATGGCTAAAGTTGATTAGGCTTAGCGGAAAAACCTTGTCAGGTCCTTATTTCACCATGGATTTATTTGTATTCTAGTCAAACACCACTTAGTTAATTATGGGATGATTGGGATTTGTTTCTTTGATGAAATGAGTTCCATAAACCCCGGGCTCCTAAACAGTAGGGTTCTTCAGTGAAAGTTTCACCTATTCCTTCAGTTGTCGAGCCTATGTTGTCTGATGAGGACAATTCTCAAGGGTCGTTACATGTAAAATAAATAAATGACTCTGATACTAATGATGTAATGAACCCTAAGGTTACACCAACCTGTGTTATTCAAAGCATGGCTAAAAATGTTGAATTCTGCTTTCAAGAATTAAAGCCGAAATTCGAGGAAAAACAAGAGTCCAAACTCTTGCCTAGCAGTTCCCATCCTAGACCTATAGAAAAGACATTGGTTAGTCATCCAAAGTCTAAGGTCAAGGCTAAACAATTAGAAAGAATAATTTCTAGGAATCGGTGAAATAGGCATAAGAATGCTCCTGTAAAGGAAGTGTTTGTCAATTTAGAAGTTCTACTCAAGCCTTCATCAAAGAAGATCAAACCTCAGGTTGAAGATTATGTCAATCATGGGACATTTGAGCCTGATGTCAATAGAAACACCGAGAAGACTCCTCAGACTCCTAATTTTTCTCTTACTTTTCTAAACCTATACTGGCATTAGCATCTCCTATAAATTGTATCACACTTGAATGGTTGTATTAATTAGTTATTGCAAGATAATGAACAACTTAGATCCCAAAACTGACTGAAATAAAGTCAAAACAAAGATAAACCAGTTGAAGCAGAAGTTAAAATGCAATTCGAGGATACTCAAATGGTAATTAAATCTTCGAATCTAAAGGTTACTATTTCTCCATATGTGAATCATCCTTAATATGGAATATGTTTGTTTAACTCCTAGTTGGTCTTTTTAAATATGTTTTAGCTTTATTTTACATTTACTAAGTTTAGGACAGCTACTACATAATCAAGATTTTCTAGTAGCCAAATATTTATTTTGATTATAAGTTGTTAATTTGATTCCTTTTGATTGGTTGACACGATGTTTATCTAGTGACATTGGTCTCAATGGAGTTGATGTTGAACATGCTTTTCGGTTGTATGAGGATTGTTTGTCAGTGATTTTTATGATTTCTCTTTTAGCAGTTATGATATGGCCAACATGCCAAACAGATAGTATTATGTAATTTTTTTAAAAAGTAGTTATAGTTTCTGAATTCGGTTATAGATTATGAGATTAGGCTCTCAGGTTTGTAAAAGTCATGGGGACTTGAACAATTATGGGGTTATTTTTCGGGAGAGAAAAGAAATCTTGTTATATTTGTGACTGTGGAATATCATTAATGAATATAATCCTATGGACTTGGTTCGATTCAATCACATATTCTTATTTTGTTAATATTTTCCATGGTCATGTCTAGTGTCTTATTTATCTAGTGTAATTTTACTTCACAAAGTTAAGAAGATAGAAGTTTGTTGTTGTGTCATTTTAGTCCATGAACAACCAAAAATATTTATTGCATTTCTTTTCTTATTTACATTAGTTCAATTTGTATCTATTCTTATTCTATCATTATCACTCTCCAGTGATTTGTGTCCTGGGATCGATAATAGTTATTTATCAGATCTAGACAACTATGATTTATTCTGGAAAATTAGATTTTAGAAAGATTCCATTTTTTGTATGAAGATTGAATTAGTGTTCTTGTTCTAGTAATTTCTTACTAATATCATTATTTCAATTGTCAATTTATTGGTTTAACTCATAAACTTATAATTGAATTTTTTTTAGTTTCACGAGATTGTTGCAGTTCCTCTTTAGGCATACTTGACTGAGTTGTAGAAGTTAAAACACATTAAATAGATTTGCATAGATTCTTGATGTTAATTACTAAAATGAACATATTTTGACCCGGGTTTGTTTAAAGGGTAAGGGATTTGCAGTTTATCAGTTACTTGTCTTTTCATTATTTGCATTGAGAATTATTTTATTGCAATTTTAATTTATGATTTTTAAAATATAAATATAAATTTGTTTTTCATCTTTTTTCATTATTTTTGTAGAAACAATTGTTCTTCATTATTTTTGGACCAATTACATTTAGTTATGGTCTTTATTTTGTTGTACCATAATTAATTATTTGTACAAACTTTATTGTATTCTTTTGCTAACAGTCATTTGATTTTTGTATAATATTCATTTAACTAATAGTTTATTTGTTTAACTATAGTTCAATTTTAAATTATATATAACAGTAGTTAACTTTTAGATTGCATTATATTAATCATTAGTAGTTTTAGGTATAATTAAGAATCATTTTGCTTTTATATAGTTAGTATAGGTTAGGATTAGTTTTCTTCTGCCTTCTTCTTCGCAAGAGGAGGAATTTGAAGGGTAACTGAGCCTTAAATTTCGTCGAGATTCACCACACCAAACAGTTAGGGCTATTTGAAGAGCTCTAGTCTAGGTAACTTCTCTTTTGTTGACTACGGTGCCTAAAACCCATGTGTGAGTGAACTTTCTTATCAATTCTTGGTGCATTGTCCATATTTCCTTATTTTTATGTTTTTTCTTCATGGATGTTGCATTTATGGTATTATCATGCTCTTTAAGCTATTATGTTTAACATCAACAAAGGAAATATCCCGAATCATTGGGCGAGAGTTGGTGTACATGATTTGTGAGCAAAAAAAGAGGGTATAGCCCCTAAATGTTTGGTTAATCAGGCTTCTGGAAATGTCTCTACAACTGTTGCGATGTCTTTGGCTCTGACGTTACACTTTATTTCCTTGGTTTAGTTGAGGGGTGTCACCCTATTTTATTTGGAGGTGTTGGGGTAATGGTCGTTAAGAGGAGTGCAAGATCATATAATGGCGAAGCACCTATTTTTCCTAAGGACCTTCCTCTTCTCGGTTCTCGTCCTCACTCTGGGTACGCTCCCTCGGAAGTTCCTTTTTCCTCTTATCAGTTCACTTTAGGGATTGAGGAGGCTCTGAGGCGTCACATACCTAGCGCATCTACTGGGATTGATACTCCTCCTTTTTCCTTCAAGAAAGAATCATCTATATCATATACCCTTTCAGATAAGCTCATAAAAACTCTTACTACTAATGAAATTATTATGTTGGATAACCTTGCTACAAATTCCTCTCTCTCTCGATTAATGTATTGTCATATATTTCCATTAATGATGAAATATCTATTAAAAAGGATCAAACCTCTTTTGGAAAGTATCTTGAAAAATTTCCTCCTTTGAGTATAACCCACTTTTTTTCTGTCAAACATCATACGACATTTGGGCTTTGAAATTTGCATCAATCCTCTCTTAAGATCTTTTGGTTCCCCTCAATCTTCATTGTTTACATCAAGACTTCTTAAATACTTTGACTTTTAAAACATCTCAGAAAGGTGTCGTCCCCCTCCCACTTGATCTTCTTCCCTCTTAAAACATTGGCATGGTTTTGAATTTAAGGAAGGGGCCTTTTCTAGATTTGGTTCTCATTCCCTTGGTCCTTCCTATAAGGATTCCCTAAACCTTTCCCCCATTCTCACCTATTCCCCCTCGCCTCTCCTTGAATTTGAACTCTTCTTTCAAATATGTGACTATAAAAAAGAAATAACATAATAGGAAAGAGTTTGCCCATAAGGGAGTTGTATAGGGTGGGCTCTCTAAGGAGATCACAAACACTTTTGAATCCCACAAGAATATTAGAGTAGAGAAGCCCTCAAATGAGAGTTCCCCATGATTGGAGGCCCTTTGAAAAAGAGTGCTCTACATAGCCTTATTGGATTACATTGTCCCTCTATAATATTTTTTCAAGAAACCATGGTGTCTGGTGAAAAATCCAGGGAGGAAATACACAAGATTCGTCCATAGTGGTATATCTTCTTTGTGGATGCTATGGGATGCTCTGGGGGTCTCTCGATCATGTAGAATTCATGAATCCACGTGATGCATGACTTAGGTCTTTCTCCTCAGACATTGAAATCATTCTGGAGAGTTACCTTTGAGGTCTGGAGTGTCTTGTCTTACTTATTAATTGTTATCGGTCATATGAGGACAAAGAAGATTTTTGGAGACAAATCCAGAATAATGACTTATTGTTGGAATTTTCTCTCATATTAGTTGGGGATCTAAATTTTACCATCTCCGCTAGTGAGGTTTGGGGGTAAAAGCTCAATCTGACCTACTTTCCCCTGTCATCACTGAACAATTCATGAATGCGATCTCATAGATGTATGTCCTTATCCTCTTGCCCTAACATGGAGGAATGGGAGGTCAAGGGTGCACTAGATTGTATTGTGGCTAGGCCATTTTCTAGTTGTCAATTCCTTGGCTAGTAGGATGGGAAAATTATGTTCCTAGATCTGAACAAAAGGCATATGTGACCATTTTCCCATCCTCCTACAATTGGACTTTAATGCACCTACCTCAAAGTTTCCTTTCAAGTTTAACCAGTCTTGGATTAAAGAGGATTTTTTCATTTCTTTGGTCAATTTTGTAGTATAACTAGGGGGGATAATATGGGGTACAAAGGGAGGTACCCAAGGGAATAATGTAATAATGGGATTGACCATAGTAATAAATAAGGTGGTTAACCCGTATTATGGAAGGGACCACAAGTAATTAGCAATAATGTAATAAGCCTATGGTATTAGATAGATGGTATTGAGGGAACCATGGTAATGACCCATGGTATTGTATGTATGAGGCCTATATAGAGGCTAAAGACACCCCATTGAGAGATGTGAAGGATTATTGTATGAACAGGTGTATGGCTTGTGGAGTGTTCTCCTTCTTTAAAGAATGAATGTATGGTGTTTCCCTACCTTAAGGGTTTGATCAATAAAGAAGCATTTATATTTATATTCAAATCTTATTATTTCTTGGGTTTATTTATATTATCATATATTTTCAGATCAAATCTATAATAAGTGATATTGGAGCACTTTCTTGGGAAAAACAGAGTATTTTTTTAATTTTTTGTAGGAATTTTTTGGGCGGCGAGTTTGCAGGTCAGATTTATATGTTCTGGTGCAAAATATGCATAATCTAATTGCAGATCTGAGTTGTTGGTGAAAAAATACCCAATTTGAAAAAAAAATCAGTCGAATTAGAGTCCGATGAAGGAGATATCGTTGATTTAAAAATGAGTTGTGTTGCAGATATTTTTCGGGACGACGAGTTTGCAGATTAGAGCTATATATTTTGGGGCAACATTTGGAGAATATAATTACAGATATGGATTCTTTGCAAAAAAATACCAAATTAAAAATATATTATATATATATATATATAAATATATATATATATATATATATATATATATATATATATATATATATATATATATATATATAAAAATAAATTCAGTCGAATCGGAGTATGCATGAGGGAGATATCACGAATTTAAATCAACGTTTATTTTTTTATTTTTTTTTTAATTTTTAATTTTTTAATTTTTTTTATTATTTATTTATTTATTTATTTATTTATTTTTATTTTATTTTATTTTTTTATTTTTTATTTTTTTTTTTCAGATATTTTTGTGACAGCGAGACAGTTGCAGTGCGAATCAAAAAGTCTAGTGCCTAGATCGGGATTTCTATCACATGGGAAGAAGTAGAATGGTTGTTCTATTAAAAAAAATAGATTATAATAGGGATTCTGAACAATATTGACTAAATTGTGGCCATTTCAACATTTCGCCAAGTAAGTGAATTCTTTTCAAAACCTTCTTCATGGCGGTTCTATATTTTATAGGAAAATATAATGCTTCTACTATTGAAGAATACATAAAAGAAAAAAACTTATTATGAGAAAAACATTAGAGATTTTGGGTAGTGGCTAATTTTTCAGATGAGGCGACTCCATGGTGGGAATTACTTAACAAAAAGAAGTGTTCCAACCTACCTGATGAAGAATTTGAAAAATTCCTTTTAGACAGATGGTCTCATGTTAGAAAACAAGATAATAAGAAACATGTGGGGTTATTTTCTACTGGTATTTGCTTATTACAAGTTCGCATATATATTCAGAAGGAGAAGATCATTGTGTCTATAAATCCTAGTTGGAAGCAAAATCTTATAAATGTCAATTTGGCAAAAGAATTGCAAGTTCCACTAAAACAAATGGAGCACACACAGGTTAATAATGAGGAGGTTCAAGTTATAAAGATTTGAAGATTTCTATGGACAAGTATGTATTGCATTCTGATTTTTATGCTTCAGATATGGCTAATGTGGATGTTGTTTTGGGATACCCCTGGATGGAATCGGTGGGTACTATCAATATTAATGTGCAGAAGAAATTCCTGAAGCTCTGGTATGAAAAGAAGAAAATTACATTACATGATATTTCCATCAATAAATAAGTAGAGTCCAAGGAGGCTGAAGCATAATATGTTCTAGGCACTGAGACATCAAATGATGAACCCTTGATGGTCGACGACTAAACACAAACATCAAACCAGGTACAAGAAAAACAGGTAGATTCCAAGGAGGTTGAAGCAGCCACTATTACAGGTACGGATACATAGATGAAGACTCAGTGGTTGAAGTAATATTGGAAGATAAGAAACAACAACAGGAACAACAACATGTACCAGCGACCAATCAGGATCCATTAAGTGATGAATTAAAGAAAAAGACATCGTTGGTTAAAACTTCAGCATATCACCATCCACATCACCCCGCAAGAAAACAACCAACAATATGGCAACAAATTAGCCACAAGGAAAACAACCCCCACATGACAAATAAAGAGGGGCGACGATCCACTTACTACACATCAACACAGAAGAGCTGCTAGGGTCAGCTTCCATCTCAAGCGAGCGAGGCACTAGTTAGATCGAGGGTTCACCTTTCTCTAAGATGGCTAGATGCACTTACATAGTACCAATGGACTACTCTTTTGAGTAGATCTTATTATTTGTGTTCTTTCTTATGTTTCGGGGATGAAACATGTTTAAGGGGGTGGAATGTAGTATACCTAGGGGGGACAATATGGGGTACAAAGGGAAGTACCCAAGGGAATAATGTAATAATGGGATGGGCCATACTAATAAATAAGGTGGTTAACCTATATCATGTAAGGGACCACAAGTAGTTAGCAATAATGTAATAAGCCCATGGTATTAGATAGATGGTATTGAGAGAACCATGGTAATGACCCATGGTATTATATGTATGAGGCCTATATAGAGTCTATAGACTCCCCATTGAGAGATATCAAGGATTACTGTATGAACAGGGATATGGCTTGTGGAGTGTTCTCCTTCCTTCAGAAGTAATTGTATGGTGCTGCCATACCTTAAGAGTTTGATCAATAAAGATGATCATTTCTATATTCAGATCTTGTTATTTCTTGGGTATCTTTCTACTTTCATATATTTCTCAGTTAGATCTATAACAAGTGGTATCAGAGCTATAATAAGTGGTATCATAGCACTTTCTAGGGCTGCTATTGAGGTTTGGGGGGTAAAAGCTCAATTTGACCTGCTTTCCCCTGTCATCACTCAACTAATTCATGAATGCGATCTCATAGATGTATGTCCTTATCCTCTTGCCCCAACATGGAGGAATGGGAGGTCAAGGGTGCACTAGATTGTATAGTGGCTGGGCCATTTTCTAATTGTCAATTCCTTGGCTAGTAGGATGGGAAAATTATGTTCCTAGATCTGTACAGAAGGCATATATGACCATTTTCCCATCCTCCTATAATTGGACTTTAATGCGCCTACCTCAAAGTTTCCTTTCAAGTTTAACCACTCTTGGGTTAAAGAGGATTTTTTCATTTCTTTGGTCAATTCCTACTGGAAGAATATGTTAGTTGGACCCTCAATGTTTGTTATGGAACCTTGGGCTTTAAAAATGGAGGACCTAAAAAAACATGTCAAAATATGGGCTATAAACAATAAACTTGAACAAATACAGGGGTTGAGTGATATTGATTTAGAATTTAAATCCTCTTTCAAATCTTATATATCATGGAATTTCCCTGACGATGTCAAAAGGCACCTTTTTTATTTGGAAGAGAGGAAAGTCCAATTAATTAAAGTTGATGAGGAGCATTGTTATTTAAAAAGTAGAGCCATCTAAGTTAAGGAAGGAGATGGAAACATCAAATTTTTCCACAAATTTGCTATCTATAGGAGACTTTCAAATTCTAGGCTACTGATGGAAATATTTTTTCCAATCTCAAATCCATTACTTGGGACACGTTGTCTCCAAGGAAGGGATAATAGTTGATCAAGGAAAGATCAAATCCATAAGGGAATGGCTAAAACCAAAGAATGTGACAGAGGTGAGATCATTTATGGGATTGGCATGCTATTACAAGAGGTTTATCAAAAACCTCTCTAAGATAGGACATCTAATCAGCGCCTTGCAGAAAAAGGGAAAGAAGTTTGAGTGGATAGTTGAATGTATAGCAAGCTTTGATCAGTTAAAATGGTTGTTCACCAATGCACCAAAGTTAAAGATTGCAGATCCATAGAAGGAATTTGTGGTTTGTATCGATGCGTGCAAAGAGGGTCTTGACGCAAGAAGGTTAGGTGGCTTGTTATGAATCACGAAAGTTGAATGAACATGAGCTCAATTATGTGACCCATGAGCTAGAGTTGGTCTTCATTTTCCATGCATTAAAAATATGGAGGAACTACCTCCTTGGCAGAAGATTTACTCTAATGACTGATCATGGAGGGTTGAAATACTTGTTTGATGAACCTAAATTAAATGCAAGATAAACTGGGTGGTTGGAAATACATAGTGAAACTGACTTTGAAATTAAATATATCAAGGGTAAGGAAAATAGCAACATTGATGCACTTAGCAGAAGAGTGCAAATAAACCACCTAGCAAACATAAGTTCTTATAGGATTGACCTTGAAGAACAAATAAAAAATGCAAAACAACATGATGAAAAGTATCAGCATATAAAGGAAAAGTTACAAGAAGTAGATGAGAGTGAAAAGAATGAGGATATCACCTTATAGGAGATGGCTTAATCAAATTTAATAACAAAATCAATGTGCCAAATAAAAGTAACTTGAAGAAACTCATATTAAAGGAGTTTCATGTTATGCCATATTAAGGCCATCCCCGATACCAAAATCCCCTCACAACCATCAAGAAGTTTTACTAATGGCCTGATCTCGAAAGAGAGGTAGCTCATTTTGTTGCAAAGTGCATAGAGTGCCAACAAGTGAAAGTTGAGTACAAGTACCGAGTTGGTTTATTGTAGTGTATTCTTATTCTAAAGTAGAAGGGGAAGTGATTTCTATGGACTTCATTACAGGGTTTTTGAAGACTCCAAAACAACATGATGCAATCATGGTAGTGGTACACTAACTCACTTCCTAATCATTAAATCTACAAATTCAACTAGTGAAGTGGATCAAGTATTCACAAAAAAGGATTGTGAGCTTGCCTGAATTATTTCTTTTGCAGCAATTATGATGAATGGTAGTGGCTAAAGGAAGCCAAAATTTCCAAATCACCGTGACTCATGGGCAGGACCTGGCTCCCTCCTGCCCTCATGGTTCCTCCAGCTGCTACCTCTAGAATTTGACATTCTACCGAAAGTTTTTTTTACTTGTTAAACGTATTTGATGGCATAATTTTTTTTTCCCAAATGTATAAAATGACAAATAAAAAAATTCTCAAACCTTTTTTTAAACGTATTTGATGGCATAATTTTTTTTCAAATATATAAAATGATAAATAAAAAATTTCAAACCAAACTAACTAGAAAATATAACGATTCAAGCATGACATTGGAGAAACTTGAACCTTAGACCATATTATGCCGTTGTACTACAAGGCTATCTATTGCCAGTTCCACTCGTGTATTGGGTCCATATGACTTTCGGATTACATGTAGTGATTTGGCAATTAACACAAATACTGTAGCTGCATTCCCAGATCTATGGTTCCAACCGCATGGCATTATTGATAAATTGGGTTAGTCACCTAAATAAGACTCGCCCTTTCGCCTATGGCATAGCCTTACTGCTCTGAGATTTCATAGTGAAATGCAGAGAATAATTGGAGTATAAAATGAGGGTTGCATAAAAATAGTTGCAGAAGGGACAGAGGTAGGAGAGTAGGAAGCTCAACCCAGGTTGTTGCCTTGCTAGTCAGAAGTGTTGGTGTTTGTTTGATGGTTAGGCTAGTCAGAAAAAGTAGTTGTCTTATTATTATTGAAGTGAAAGTAACTCTGTACATATAAGTGGTTGTCTGATTGTTTCCTTTGAAAGTAACAATATGCATGCCTTTTTTTCCCAAGGAAAAGACAACATTTTTTTATTAATTAAACAAAAGAGAGTTAAATATAAAACATTGTTCTATAGGAAAGTAATAATGTGCATTTACTTTGTTTATAATGTATGATTCTAAATTAAAAATTAAATTAATATATAAAATCCTCATTGTAAACAATAATGAATTACATTGACATTTGTATATCTCCTGAATTAATTTATGCTGCAGTTTTTGGTAGATACTGCTTCTGCAACTGTATAGTTAGCAGAGTAAAAAACGGATTTTGTTAATTTTAATAATTGCATTGTACAAGTTAGGTAAAATGCTCAGGGTTAATTTTGATTGCTACAGGATTTTAAAATGTTCGTCTGGTAGTATGTCTCGATCACGAACCAATTGCGTTGACATTGTGCTGCTTAGTGGACCTGATAAGAATAAAATACAATACTGTAGGAATGAATGGTCCACCTTTATCACTTTCTTGATAAGTGATAAAATAGCATTGGGAAAGCAGAACACTGTTAAAAACTTTCATTTATTTTAGAAATATATATATAGTGTTTGTGGTTATGAAGTTTGAGTGTTATAACTATATTTTTTTATTTTTTTCCTGGAATAAAAGATTGATTGATTTATCCAGTTTGTTTGGGATTTATGTAGGTTGTTTGGCGTAATTCAAGTGGTTATGGCAGTGGAATGGCAGTGGAATGAAGTCTCATTGAACCCGAGATTTTGGATTTAAATTTTGTGCTATTCTCCTTTGGTAAATTATAAACATATAAAAGAACTAGAAAATTAAAAAATCCTATCAAACTTACCAAAAAAATTGATTTGTACAGAGTGGTTATAAAATTTTAATTCTCAACCCCTCGCCCTACTGTTGAAACTTGGAAACCAGGTAAGGAAAATCTAATACATCCTATTATATACCCATAAAATCTTTTGAAACCTGCTAAGGACAATCTGATAGATCGTCTTATATATCCATAAAATATTCTCCTCTAACATATGAAAGTAAAAATCTCCCACTGAGATGCCATGGCTGGCTATATAATACTCACATTGATTTATAGGTTACTGTACCTCGCTGATTGGCACATGAATAATTTTCTTCTATCAATTTTCAATCAGATCCTCCTGGGAATGCACTGGTAATTACTTCCAGACTGCAGATAAAGCTGACTCATCAATTTTCTATTGAGTTTGGATATATGATTTGAAGTGAACCCATCTTCTCTTCTTGCGAGGTACAATATTCACGCTACAGATTTTCTGAATAGCCCATTCTGGGTATCAAAATTAATAATATTTTGGTTGGCTCATGCAAAGTAATGAGTATTGCATGGAATCTCATCATTTCAACCTGGATTTGTAGTTTCACATGTTCGTGCACATGTGCAGTAACCTATAAAATATGATTTAAAATAACGTGTTTTGCCAGAATGGTTGTTGATAGGTTTCTGACTTGCTAAATATATATAAAAAATTATGATAAAAAAAGATATATAAAATAATTTATGAAAAAATATTATATGGGAAATAAGTTAGTCTTTACAAAGTTAGGATGGTTAGGGCTGAGGTTGTTTGATATTCAAGCTAGTTCATAGGTATAATTTTTTTTTTTTTTTTTTTTCTTTTTTTATCCTGATACATTAGAAATGAGCTATAAGACTACTCAAAAACACAAAACACAAAGCATTACAACAAAACAAGCAATTATAATTCATCATATATTAAAGAAAATTAAACTCTGAATTATCATAATAAAACCATTTTACCCACCAGATGAGATTACTCAATTAATTATATTATAACATTATAAAATAAATAGATAAATTATTTTATATTAATTAACCTATAAATTAATATTATAATTTTTTAATATTAAATTTTAATAATGTAATACTCTAGTATAAATATTCTTACTAGCACAAGCGTGCTAGAGTATATCATTAAAATAAATCTGCAAACTTCAATATATATCAAAACAGATCGAAAGCATAAACTTTTAATAATATAAAGGCTTTATATTAATATATATATACGCCTAGGTGAGGCATCTGAGTCGATGATTTTGGAGTTAGTGAGGATGTTGTCTCTTGGATCATGAATTCAAGCTTTTTTCAAGGTGAAAAATGAAAAATATAAAGAGAAAAATAGGCTGACATATATTTATGTTTTAAAGGTTTTTTAATTATTTAATTTTTAAATTCTGTTGATTATAAAAAATTATTCATAATTTAAAAAAAAATAAGTTTTTTTGTTTTTAGTAAATTTATTTGTAACCAAAATGTTAAATTGGATTTGTCTCTCAAATCTAAGTTTGGGAAGATATAAGAATACGTTGGTAAGTCCCACAAAAATAGATCTTGAGTGAATTAAGTTGGGTTTTTTCACACTTCTTAGAATATTTGTTGAGATTGACATAAGTTGGGTTTTATAGAAAAAAAATGTTTATACATGTGTAAAATCTAAGTTAGGTTTAGATTCTACATTATAAGAATACAATATTTTAATGTCAAAATTTTTGATTGGTTATTGAGAAATTAGTGCTTATAGGAATTAGGGTTATGTTGGTTTTTTTTTACTTCTTTATTATTTTATCTTTCATTAAGCAATTACCAAATTAAATGTACATGAAGACCACAAGAACAAGATGTAGGCACTCAACTATGGCAAAACCCCTCCAAGAGTAAAACGCAGTCCAACTCTTCCACTTGTAGATTCAAATCAACATGAGACAATACAAGACCCTTTAGACCTAGATAAATACCTCCTCTAATCACCAAATCAGCCCTTCCTCCTTATAGATGACCCTTGTCAAAGTCTTCAAGTGTCATATTCTCAGTTGCAGCTTCAATCCAGAATTTCGGCTCCTAGCAACAAAAATTCAAACCTGCAGTGGATTCAAAATTTTGGCCCCAACTAAAGCCCAAAAACTTCGCACATGTGAGATACAGATTTCCCAAAAACTTGATTTGGGTCTTCCCAACTTCTTCCTTCTTTCTCTGACTACTTCGCTCTTATTTTATGCTTCTATCTCTTGTAGATCGAACTTGATGAGTGAGTGCTCCAAATAGGTAAATTGCCTCTCTATATATAGATTTTTTGTTGGGTCGAATATCCCTAATCCAAGTCGAATTCATGTGGACAAGAGCCAACTTGGTGTGGAGGTGACAAATGACCTTTTTGACTCAAAAATAATTCCTTTTACATTATATAAAAGGACAAGAAGGGTCTAATAAAATTGACAATGACTCTATTGAGTCAAGAAAAGACCTAGGAGCCTTCAATGGACGTTTTGACCTAGAAAACATTGACCCAAGCATGAAACCCATGCTTTAATAAGTCATTTTCTTTAATAATAAATTTACTTTGACAAATACAATTATGAAGACCAACACTAGTTACATTCTTCAAAACTCCATCTTATTAGATATCATTTTGGGATTCAACTGTGTTAAGTAAGTCATTCACGTATGACCATTTTCATGAGAGGTAGTCGTAGCTGACTAATTTCTCATGATTTTTGAATAGTTCACTTAGCACTCATTGCATCGGGTGATGCTCACAGGAGTGAAGAAGTGGGATTGAAACTAGTGAAATGTGGAGAACGAATCACATAGCATTAATCATCACTTCCGGGGCTTGCACCCGGTAACCAGGACTTCCCAGGAGGTCACCCATCCCAGATCTCCTCTGCCTCAAGCGCGCTTAACTGTGGAGTTTTTCCCCACAATCAAGCCCACTTAGCTTGCTACCCCATTTGCAAAACCTTAGCAAGTATTGTGCCTCATGAACCATTCAAGTAGAGATCCCTTGACTCTTTTTGAATTTAAGTATGGGGGTTTACGCAGTGCATTATATTAGATATCATTTTGGGATTCAACTGTGTTAAGTAAGTCATTCACGTATGACCATTTTCATGAGAGGTAGTCGTAGCTGACTAATTTCTCATGATTTTTGAATAGTTCACTTAGCACTCATTGCATCGGGTGATGCTCACAGGAGTGAAGAAGTGGGATTGAAACTAGTGAAATGTGGAGAACGAATCACATAGCATCAATCATCACTTCCGGGGCTTGCACCCGGTAACCAGGACTTCCCAGTAGCCAGAGGAGTTCTGAGATGGGTGACCTCCTGGGAAGTCCTGGTTACCGGCTGCAAGCCCCGGAAGTGATGATTGATGCTATGTGATTCGTTCTCCACTTTTCACTAGTTTCAATCCCACTTCTTCACCCCTGTGAGCATCACCCGATGCAATGAGTGCTAAGTGAACTATTCAAAAATCATGAGAAATCAGTCAGTTACGACTACCTCTCATGGAAATGGTCATACGTGAATGACTTACCTAACGCA
>APFE030277069.1:214202-226670 GCA_000404065.3 Pinus taeda
AATTTAAGTATGGGGGTTTACGCAATGCATTATATTAAATATCATTTTGGGATTCAACTGCGTTAAGTAAGTCATTCATGTATGACCATATCTATGAGAGGTAGTCGTAACTTGACTAATTTCTCATGATTTTTTGAATAGTTCACTTAGCACTCATTGCATCGGGTGATGCTCACAGGGGTGAAGAAGTGGGATTGAAACTAGTGAAATGTGTAGAACGAATCACATAGCATCAATCATCACTTCCGGGGCTTGCACCCGGTAACCAGGTCTTCCTAGGAGGTCACCCATCCCAGATCTCCTCTGCCTCAAGCGCGCTTAACTGTGGAGTTTTTCCCCCACAATCAAGCCCACTTAGCTTGCTACCCCATTTACAAAACCTTAGCAAGTATTGTGCCTCATGAACCATTCAATTAGAGATCCCTTGATTCTTTTTGAATTGAAGTATGGGGGTTTACGCAGTGCATTATATTAGATATCATTTTGGGATTCAACTGGGTTAAGTAAGTCATTCACGTATGACCATTTTCATGAGAGGTAGTCGTAACTGACTAATTTATCATGATTTTTGAATAGTTCACTTAGCACTCATTGCATCGGGTGATGCTCACAGGGGTGAAGAAGTGGGATTAAAACTAGTGAAATGTGGAGAGAACGAATCACATAAGCATCAATCATCACTTCGGGCTTGGGCACCGGGTAACCAAGACTTCCCGGAGGTACCATCCCAGATCTCCTCTGGCTCAAGCGCCTAACTGTGGAGTTTTTCCCCCAATCAAGCCCACTTAGCTTCTACCCCATTGGCAAAACCTTAGCAAGTATTGTGCCTCATGAACCATTCAAGTAGAGATCCCTGACTCTTTTGAATTAAGTTGGGGTTTACGTAGTGCATTATATTAGATATCATTGGGATTCAACTGCGTTAAGTAAGTCATTCAAACGTATGACCATTTCCATGAGAGGTAGTCGTACTGACTAATTTCTCATGATTTTTGAATAGTTCACTTAGCACTCATTGCATCGAGTGATGCTCACAGGGGTGAAGAAGTGGGATTGAAACTAGTGAAATGTGGAGAACGAATCACATAGCATCAATCATCACTTCTGGGGCTTGAACTATGAAGAGTTCTAACACGTGTAGTGCTATAGAATGGATACTTGACCAAGGTACTATAATCAGGTGGGACTAGGGTGTACTCAAGCTTTAGCCTCTCTAGGTACCATCAAGATTTTAAGATCTAAGACCAACTCAGGGATCTCGGTGTGTATCCAAGGTCGTAGCTTCATGACCAATGCCACCCTCCCTACTTTGGGATATATACATAAACATATAGATCGACTAAATGTCCTCCCAAGCATCTTATTGCCACAAGATACTTCATCTCATCTTGTTGCCACAAGATGCTTCATCTCTCCCTATCAACTAAATGTATAACATCAACCAAACCAAACATGCTTCTGAAATATTCAAACTTCTTATTCAGAAGAGAATTCATCAATACATCAGCTACTTGTTCATCTGTCATAATATATTGTAGCTTCATGACCCCATCTTGTACCAAACTCCAAATACAACGGTATTTTTTTATTGATATGCTTCATCTTGGCATGGAATATGGGATCTTAAGACATATTGATGTTGCTTTGATTATCACAATTTACCATTGTAGGATCTAGAGGCTTTCCAAACATATCTAACAATAGTTTTCTTAACAAAATAGTTTATTTTCCTAGTTCACATGCAACAACATATTTTGTTTCAACACTACTTAACGCAACGAGATCTTGTTTTCTACTCATCCATGAAATCATTGTAGATCCCAAACTAAAACAGCCACTGCTAGTGCTTCTTCCATCATTCTCACTGCCACCCCAATTAGAACCGGTAAAACCTGTTAACTTAACTTCCTTTCCATCATACTTCAGGAAGCGATGAATTGTACCACATAGGTATCTCAAGATATGCTTGGTAGTTATCCACTATTCATGATGAGGCTCTAATTGAAATTGACTAACATTTGTAGTAAAGAATATATCAGGTTTGGTATTCACCAAGTACATCAAAGATCCCACCAAATTACAATAGCTTGTAGGATCAATGAGACTAGAGTCAGAGCTTCTTAACTTATTGATAATTGTGATCATGGGAGTATTCATATGCTTGGAATACATCATACCGAACTTTTGTAACATCTTGATTATGTACTTACCTTGACCAAGATATATCTCACCGGGATTCTTCGAAACTTCCAAGTCCGAGTAATAGTGCATGAGTCCCAAATATTTCATTTCAAATTTTTCTTCCAACATTATCTTGCATTCTAGAATTTTGTGCTCCACACCTATAATAAACAAATCATCCACATATAGTAATCTAATGACTGGTTCATTCTTCACTATCTCAATGTGGAGGTTTGCCTCGGCAGAACTTTTGACAAACCCAATTCTTAAGAGATATGCATCCATTCTTTCATATCGAGCACTAGGAGGTTTCTTCAAGCCATATAGAGCTTTCTTAAGTCTACAAACATGTGTATCACTGTTATTTATCTCAAAGCCTTTTGGTTGTTCAATATATATACTTCTTCATTAATGGTTCCATTTAGACATGTTGTTTTGACATCCATTTGATGGATATTCCATCCCATAGTAGTAGCTAGTGAAACCAAAGATCTAATGGTAGTATACCTTTCAGTAGGAGAAAAGGTTTCTTCATAATTTATTCCTTTTGTGAGAACTTCCTTGCAACGAATCTATCTTTGTATTTGTTTATGCTTCCATTAATGACATGTTTGATTTTTTAGATCCATTTAGAAGTGACAGTCTATTTGTCACTAGGCCTAGGAACAATTTGCCAAACCCCATTCTTCATGATGGATTGATATACTTTTTGTATCGCTCTCTTCCATTATTCGTAATGAGTGTCTTCTTCAAAGGCAGTTGGTTCTGATTAGATTAACTTTGTCATGTATGCTACATATCATGAGTATCTCTTCGGTCCTTTACTTTCTCTTAAAGTTCCTTTAGTTGCTCCATGTCCTTTGGAATATTCAAGTGTTTCTTTTAACCAATTTGGCCTCTTCTTTGTTTCGGGAATGATTATAGGTTGAATAGGCTCACTCGGTCCTTATTCTTCTTATTCTTCTTCTTGGTTTGTAGGTTCCTTGTTATGATGCTATTCTTCTTCAAATAGCAGTACATCTTCTTCATTACATTAGATTGGTATATCCTTGGTGTAATAGACCTAGTTAAAGATTCATGTAAAATATATAAGACCACGGTCATCAGACACGTATTCCAAATTGAATGGTTGGAAAAAAAATCCTAGTGGGTGTTCATTCAGTTTATTATGGCTAAGGAAATTGGCAAGGGTAGGGTCAAAGGGCTTTGGAAAGGCATGAGACATTTATTGGCATTCTATTTATGAAAATAATGGAAATTAGGAGAAAAAGAAGGTGAAAGGTCATAGGTTGCATGTGAGGAGGAAATTGAAGGAAAATAATGGAAATTGAATAAAATAGAGGCTATATTAATAAAAAGGCTTTTGAGGATTAGTGTGGAGGCTTGGTCAGTGTAGCTTGGATAGTTCAGTCTTGGAACTCTCTCTCATTATTCTCTCCCTCTCGTACTCTTGGAAACTTAGAGTTTTCTAGGAGCACTCTTGGAGAGTGTGGCATACTTGGAGTTTTGGAGCAAGAAGGCAAAGGAAGAGAAATAAAGCACAAGAGGACATCATGATTAGCAGCTATAACAAATTTTTCTTGTAGGTACTGAGTTGCATATATGTTTTTATCACTAGTTTTGGCATGCATGGCATATGCATGTGGATTATTGGTCATGATCTGTCACTGGCATGGAGGATTGCCTAGATTGACATGGATTTCCTAGCCTTGCCATTTCCTAGATAGTCATGGTGTTATAGGTTCATTTCTTTGCTTTTTTGGTTGGTTCTCATGTTTCCTTTAGCTTGGGTTGAGCTATTAGTTCCTAGAATCCCTGGTTGGACAAATGCTCTAGAGGCCCTCTAATAGCTTAGGTTGAGTTACTAGTCCCGGAAGCCTTGGTTGGACAAATTCTCTAAAATCCCTTGGTGGGTTGAGTTACTAGTCCTAGAATCTTTGGTTGGAAAAATTCTCTGGATACCCGTGGCAGTTGTGGGTTGAGTTACTAGTCCTGGAAGCTTTGGTTGGAACAAATGCTCTGGAGCCCTAGAAGGCTTGGGTAGAGACCAATCTGATGATGGTTTTGTGATGTACAGCCATGAGGTGGAATCACTGTTTGATGGGTTGGGGTGGATGGCTTCTGGAAACCCTAGATGGTTTTGGATTGATGTGTTCTATGAGATCCCACGTTCATGCTTGGAATATGGAATGGGGGTGAATGGTTGAAAAGAGATTTGGCTTAGCCATTCTACTGTCAAGTGGAACATGGAAGTCCCATCCCAGGTTTGGATTTTGCATCATCAATATGAGGTTATTTCTCCTTGTATTTCTATGAGTATTATACTATTTTATATGTGGATCATATGGTTGTGGTTTCCTTGGTATTTTTGTTGCTATTATTTTGGTTATGTATATGTTTTAGGACAATAGATATCTATGGATCTCATCATGTTTTTATTTGTAAATGGATGAATAATGTATCTATGACCTAATGGATGAAATGGAAGTTAATGTGTTGATGCGTCAATGCCTCTTAGTGATTCTCAGCTAAGTATGAGACCCCCATGCTTAGATATGTTATTTACACCTGTAGATTACATATTCGTGATATGTTTGACAAAATGCTTATCATGGCTAGTAGGGGTCCAGTCAAGGGCTTGTTCAAGTATTTTATTTTTCCTCATTATCTCCTTGCTATCCTTCTATTCTGAAGGTGGCATTCAATTCTAGGCAATGAATTGGGCTTTGGGCTTGAAAAGGTGGCTCAAATCCTAGGGACGCTGGCACAAAACTATGAAATTTAGTCCCCAGATGCTGGCATTCCTTGTCATCAGCTGGCAAACGTATATCATGGGAGCGCCTGGGGTCAACTAGTCTAAAATCTCAGTAGGACCCAAGGGTTGTTGAAAAAAAGGTTGGGTTGGTTTCTAAGGGTCTTAATGTTGATGTTGAGGGTCTATATGGTGTATTTTTGTAGGTTCCACTTCCTTAACGTAACTCAGGAGTTTGAATCATATCATTGTGGCATATCGTCGCATGTTTACCCTTGTTGGGCGGTTACTTTGGTAGATGTGGCAGGAGGGTGTTACAGAGTGGTATCAGAGCATGGTTCACCCCTTGAACTGGATGGGTTGTGTGTTGGTCATGCATTCATGTTGGTTGCATATGTGTTTCTTGTGTTGCAATACCATGTGCTTGTTGCATTTACATGGTGTTGATCATGGTTGTAGTGATGTCGCCATGTGAAGGTTGATGGTGTTGTTGTGGGATGTGTCATCATGAGTGTATGGTTGTATCTGTATTTGTTATGCATGTCACCATTTATATGTATTATGCATGCATTTTCATGGTCATGGTTATGCATGTATGGTAAGTCAAACATGCATTGTGAGGTCATTGTATGCAATTAGTTCATCATGATGATATTGGTATGTTATGATGCTAATGTGTTTGTTGAGATAGAGCAAGAGATGCAGATCATCAAAGTGAAGTTGCAGCATTGGACCTCGAGGCAAGAGCATGTCTTCATACATGTTTGTATGCCAGCCATGCAGGTATGTAGGTTAAGGATTGTTATATGCATTATGTTTATGTGTATGCCTTTCATTCTATTAATGTTATGGTTGCATACATGGTAGATGCTAGTTGATTAGTGTATTCATATGCACAAGTGTCAGATAGTCATGAATGATAGTAACCGATGGTTGTATGCATTGCTATTGTTGTTTTATGTTATATGTTATTAAGGAGTATGTTATAGGTTAACTCTTGTTGTTATATGTTAGATAACTTGATGATTATGTTATATGTTGTTAATGAGTATGTTATAAGATAGTTAACTTGATGATTAGGTTATATGTTGTTGATGAGCATGTTATATGTTAACTTGTTGTTGTTATATGTTGGTAACTTAATTATTAGGGTTATTGCATTAAGGTCCTTGATGTTACATGTATCATGATAAATTGGATTGGCCTATGTACAAGGTTAGAGTTATGCCATTCATGTATGAGTCGACTTATTTGCGACATTGTATTGTACTAATCTAAACTAATCATACATATGCGATTATTATGCTTGAACAAAAAATGTTTATGAGCTTACGATGTGAAAATGTTAGCTAGTGAATATTATGGATATCATGACCTTATTTATGTTTGAGTTGATACGCCGTAATTTTATATCATGATAATCTATATTGATGGTGCAAATAAGATAGATTCCCTTGAGACAGCTTATTTCATCTATTTTGTGCTTGAATGTTTGATTAGGTCATATATTTGGTGTTTGAGTGTTTGGTGTCTATTATGTTGTCTAGTTGATTTATCTAACATGGTACGTTTAAAGTCTATTTGAATGTTTGATTAGTTGCATGATATGAGTATATGTTTGTAAGGTTGCATGAAGAAATGGTCTAGCTTTAAGATGGTTGTACTAACACATATGTGTTGAGAAAGTTGATATATACTTGAGTGTAGTAGATGAAAGTTGTAGCATTATGTCTAATGAATATGATCCGAGGATGGATCACATGATTACTAGTCTTGGTAAAGGTTTATTTCAAATTGATAGATATGATTGTCTTGATATTTGGAACGTGTGGTTGTCATATGTGAAGAATTATAGGAAACATGCTTGGTATTAGCATGAAAAGGTAATAGTTGGTGTTTTTATATAATTAACAGTTGGGTGATGTGACAGCACATAGTAAACCTTAATTCCAACAAATTAAAAGGGTATACGAAAGGAATTGGGCAAGAATTCATTTGGCTATGTTTGGAAACCCTAATTCCAAAGGAATGAGTGTTTTGCATACAACAAGTCTTCTTAACCTTGATTTTGTTTGACATTATGTGGATATGTGCTATAGTCGTGAACATATATTTGACAAGTATATCAGCTAATTTCCAGTTATGGATGGATTCGTCAAGGAAATTGGAGCCCCTTGAGAGATGGCATGGATGTATTCAATTACAAGGGAATGTGCTTGGCACAATAAGGTAAGGTAACTAGTATGTTGTTATGTTTATTTATGCACTGATAGCTATGCGTTAATGGAAATATGATGCAGGGGATTGCATGGCAAAGAGAATACCATGAAATCTTGGAGAAGGCTCAGGTTGAGCTTTCCTTTGGAAGCACTAGGAACTATGTGGATTGATTCATGGTGTCTATTGTTAGTCTTGTGCTTTTGGTATTTTGTGATTTTCTTGCACTTGATTTGCAGATTTGTTATGTCTAGTGCATGATCATTTCACTTTGTTTGTGGTGCCATATTTTTATTGGGTTTCATGGTTTTCTTCTTGTTTGTTTCTTGTGCTTTCCTTTTAATTTTTGCGTCTTGGGAATTGGTTGGGAAAGAGGAAAGTACATGGAGTTCGGGGAGAGTTGTGTGGTACCCAACAGGTGATGTAAGGCCTAGACGAAGTCGGTACATGTATAAGGGTAGTTGAAGGCAAGTGTATGACAACTAGTTGGATTGGTTGGGTCCATTAGTGTAAATGGATAGTGGAAGCATAGTCATGGGAAAGGTAATTAGTAAAGGTAAAATGAATGGATTTGAGGCATCATACGCCTTGGCTAGGTTGGGAATTGTTGTTCTCGATGTTGTGCATGAATAAAGGGAGTTCCTTTAACCTTGACCTTATGATATCTAGTGATTATGTTGTGATCGTGATTATGATGATGTCTATATGTGTATACATGTATGTATGTATGTCATTGACTTACTAGATCATTATTATTTTATGTTGATGTTTATAAGTGTGTATGTGTATGTATGCATATCGTTGTCTGAGAGGATCATGATTGCTTATGCTAATGTTTATGTATATGTATGTATGTATCCATGCATTTATGTCATTTTCTGACAGGGTCATCAGGGATCATTCTTTTGGAAGAATGATTGCTTATGTAGGTGATGAGCCTTGGTATTGCAATAAGAATGTTGCATAGAGATGGGTAATGATGATATAATGCTTCAGGAGTGGGCATGGTTGCTTTTCAGAGCAAGCATGGAGCTCTCATCACCTTGATAGATGTGAAGTATGTGCCTAGGCTGAAGAAGAACTCGGTATCGATCATGATGTTGGAGGACAAAGGCTATGATGTAGTATTCAGTAAGGGAAAGGTTTTCCATAGACACATCACCATGAGGCAAGTGAAGTAGATCGGTTCACGAGTCAAGAACCTGTATGCTCTTGAAGTTCAAGATGCATGCAAAGCCTTGAGGAGCAAGGCGACTGTTGGAGACTTGGTGGTTAAGAGGGAGAGTACATCACCTCTCAACATGTAGCGCTAGAAGAAGTCTCAGGTAATTGTGGAGGAGCCATAATTGGTGAAGCAACTTCAGGAGGTTATGGAGCAGCCACAATTGGAGAAGCTGAGAGGAGACTGAGTGGAGGCATCCACTCATGCGGGGACCTCCACTAGGGGGAAAATTCAAGCCAAGTGGGCAGAGGGATCACATGCATCCATACCTCTAGGTGTGAGGTGGGGCAATGTGAAGTGATAGTCCCAAGAAGGTTAAAATAGGGGTAGGATCCTTGAGGTACCCAGCCTATTTTATTATACCTTGCTACGGGAGCCTCAACAAAGAGTAGTAGGATTGGCTAAGTGGGTAGAGACAGATGTGGATGGAGCGGCAAAGAGAGCTATAGTGTAGGAGTCACAAGACAATGCAGAGCTAGCAGGCTGCAGCAATGCGAAAGGCACAGGTGTTAGAAAATTATATATTATGGAGCAATGGAACACATAAAATATTGCATAAATATAAACATAGAAAACACATAAAACAAGAGAGACATAGATATACGTGGTTCACCCAGTTTGGGCTACGTCCACGGAGAAACAACCAGTCCTTCTTTTATTATATTATCCATCAAACTGAAGAGATACAACCTACAGTAGATCTGATGTAACTCCCTCTTCGCTCTCAATCTCCTCTCTTTTCCTCACTCCAAATACAGAAATATATAGATGCAATACAATTCCCTCATATATAGCGACGGGTTACCTTCTAGGAAAAAAAACCCTAAATTAAACATAACTTCTACTGTCAGATCATCCGCCCAATGAATGGCCCAGATTGACTATAAATTCCTAGACTTTTGCAAGGAAATTTTATATCTATTTTTAGCTTTGGGGGAACTACCCTCAGACCCCCCAGCCGGGGGGATTAGCCCCCCTGGACCCCCACGGGGGGGACAAGTCCCCCCCACACCCCCTCGTGTGGAGGGGTGTACAATCTTTCTGGGGTATACATCCAGATGAAACCTTTGAATACAGAAGATAATCAGGCTCCACACCCAACAATCTCCCACTTGGAGACTGATTATAGCAACTCCACCGCTGCTTCATTTGCTAGAAAATGAATCCTCTTTGGACCTAGATGTTTCTCATCTTCATCATCATACTTGAAAACTAATTGAAACTGAGCAGATTCTCAGTTTCTCCCTCATTACAACTTTTGTTAACATATCTGTAGGATTCTAGCTAGTGTGTATCTTTTCCAGTTTCAACTGTCCATCTTCTAATGTTGACCATATGAAATGGTACTTGAGCTGTATATGTTTAGTCTTGGAATGAAATACAGAGTTATTTGCAAGATTTATGGCACTCTGGCTGTCACTTTATAACCTGACCAACTCCTGCTTCTTACCCAGTTCATCTAGAAACCTTTGTAACCAAATCATTTCTTTACTAGCCTCTGTAGCAGGAACATACTCTGCTTTTGTTGTTGAAAGTGCAACAACACTTTGGATTTTTGAAACCCAACTAATAACTATTCCACCTACAGTAAATACATATCCTGTAGTGCTCCTCTTGTTATCTCTGTCATCTACCATATCTGCATCAAAATATCCCTACAGAGCAATGTTTGAAACACCAAAGCATAATGCTTGATTTGTGGTACCTCTCAAATACCTGAGAATCCACTTCACCACCATCCAATGTTCTTTTCCTGGATTGTTCATGTACCTGCTTACAACTCCCATTGCATGTGCAATATCAGGCCTTGTGCAGACCATTGCATACATTAAGCTTCCAACTACTAATGCATACGGAACTCTCGACATATGATCCATTTCTTCCTGAGTCTTGGGACACACCTCCTTACTTAATTTGAAATGGCTAGCCAAAGGTATACTCATTGGTTTTGCATTCTGCATATTAAACCTTTTCAATACCTTTTCTATGTACTCACTTTGAGACAATGTTAATTTGCGATTCGTCCTGTCTCTAGTTATTCTCATACCAAGGATTTGTTTTGCAACACCAAAATCCTTCATTGCAAATGAGTTTGCCAATTTCCTTTTGAGCACATTTATTTCCTGCATGTTAGAACCTGTAACAAGCATGTCATCTACATACAATAACAATATAATATAGCTGCCATCATTTTTCCTTTTGAGATAAACACGATGATTAGAGTGACATCTAGTATAACCTTGTTCAAACATAAACCTGTCAAATTTTAGATACCACTGCCTTGGAGCCTGTTTTAATCCATACAAGCTCTTCTTCAACCTGCACACTAGTTTCTCCTTCCATTTTACCTCATATACTTGTGGCTGCTGCATATATATCTCTTCCTCCAAATCCCCATGGAGAAAGGTTTTCTTTACATATAACTACTCAAGATGCAAATCTTCAGCTGCTACTAGACTTAGAATAGTTCTAATTGAAGTCATTTTAACAACAGGAGAAAATATTTCATCAAAATCAATACCTTTCTTCTATGCAAATCCCTTCACCACAAGTCTAGCTTTGTACCTTTGTTTTCCTCCTTCTTCTTCCTTCAACCCGTAAACCCATTTATTCTGCAATGTAGTTTTACCTGCAGGCAACCTGACTAAGTCCCAAGTCTGGTTATGCATTAAGGAGTCCATCTCTTCTTCCATGGCTAGCTCCCACTTCTTCCTGCTTTCAATCTACGTTGCTTCACCAGAATCAGTCAACAATAAATAATATAATGAAGGAGAGTATCATTCAGGGGGTCTATTTATCCTGGTAGATCTTCTAACACCACTTTCAGGTGTTTGGGGTGCTTGTTGTTGTTGTGGTGTGTTGGTCACTTTGATTACTTATTAATTAAACAGTCGGGTGCCACATAAATTGTCAACCTAGGGAAGTCTGATTATTTGAAAGGCAACTAAGTACGATATGTACTCAATCTTAAAAGCACTAAAAGTTGTAGTACAAACAAATCACACCTCCTTTAAAGCTCCACTTTGTGTTACAGCAATTATACTCTATTGCAGATATCGAACAAGAGATGAATAATTGAACAAAAGGAGTAAATCTGCAAAGGAAAACAATGGCTATGTTGTAACAGAGGATCAGGACCCTATCCCCAGAGCGGGAACTTTTAGCACGTACCTCTGTTTATCTAGTTCGCCAATTCACTCTGTAAGCCTAATCATCAGTGAGACACTCATGAAATAACACCAATCAATGAAGAAAGAAACAGAGTTTCAGCAAAGATAAAACAACATTCAGAAACAGTACTTGTTAACAAGGTATGAACAGAAGTCACACTTAACACACTGCGGAAAGATAATGGGTGAATCTTGTGATGAAGGTGGGCCCTGTCCTTCTCACAAGATTCCCCAGGAAACAAGAACTAAAATGAGATGTTCAGAAAAAAACTTTATTCATTCATCAATATACCATATTACAGAAAATATTCAGTCTCGTTCCTTCAGCTAAAACCTCTTGTTACAGTCTGTTCATCCCCCCTTCTAATGTAGATGTCTCCTCTTTATAAAGAGGACACATCTATTACAAAAGATTTACATTACAGATTTTAGTTCAACCCATTATAAAAAAATAGGGAAATAAGTTTCCCATCAACAGAATGTTGTTACAGTAATACTTTCTTTAGATTATGAACGTTACATCCAATGTAACAACTTCCTTGGTGATCGATCGGGTTCCTCTGTTGCTGTCAAATTTAGTACGCAAATCTCAGCTGTTTCAACTTCTAGATTTGCATGTTGTTCTTGTTGTTCAGCTTTGAGATTTGCGTGTTGTTCCTGCTGTTTCAGCAACTGCAAAAGATAGTCCCGCCAACTCAGGCAGTTTCAACAATGCGGGCTACACATCATTCTTTAATTGTTCAACAACTAATCAACTCAAAGATTAATTATGAAGACAGCATGATTATCTATTAAATACTTAAACATATAGTGATGAGAAGAGTCACTTCATACATTTGGAATAATTGAGTCAAAACACTAACAAGGACTTTCAAATATGGGTTGAAAAGGGTGATATTATAACAAAATGTATAGTCAGAAAGAGA
>APFE030277069.1:226690-257094 GCA_000404065.3 Pinus taeda
GTGATTTTCATAATCATATAAGAGATAACCAAAATCATTAACACCATATCCAATAAAGGTACATTTCTTTGATTTTGCCTCAAGCTTTGTTCTATTCTCTTCATTAATGTGGACAAAGGCTTCATAACCAAACGTCTTTAAAAAAGAGTAGTTTACCTTTTTACCTGTCCATGCCTCCTTTGGAATACCACCATACAAGGAACTTGAAGGCCCTCTATTTATTAGATAATCAGTGGTATCTACAACATCTACCCCAAATTGTAAAGGTAATCCTGCATGCAATCTTATGCACCTTGCACGCTCCATGATTGTCTTGTTCATCCTTTCCGACACATCATTTTCTTCTGGTGTTCCTAGAACTATCTTCTCTCTACGAATTCCATTCTTTGAACAGTACCTATCAAACTCCTTGCTGCAATATTCACCTCCATTATCTGATCTGAGACACTTCAACCTTTTTCCTGTCTCATTTTCAACCAAAGCTTTCCATTTCTTGAAAGTATCAAATACATCAGATTTATTTCGAATATATTAAATCTAGATTTTTCTGGTTGCACCATCAATAAAAGTAACATAATAATGAAAGCCACCAAGAGATGATACCTGAGCAGGTCCCCATACATCTGTTTGCATAAGCTCTAATTTTTCTCTCTTCTTTTCTTTCCCAACTCTAAGGAATCTGACTCTCTTTTGTTTTCCATAAACACAATTCTCACAGAATTTTAAATCAACATGCTTCAAACCTGGCAACAAATTTCTTGAGTGAAGAATATGCATCCCCTTCTCACTCATGTGCCTGAGCCTATGATTCCACAATGTCGTATCTTCTCCTGTAGAGGTTAAAGCATTAACAAAATTAGAAACACCATTGCGTAAGTACATTGTACCAACCTTTTCTCCTTTCGGTATTACCAGGGATCCTTTAGTGGCCTTCCAGGTTTTAAATGTGAAAGTAGTTACACAACCTTAACCTCCTAACTGCCTTGTTGAAATCAAATTTTTCTTCAATCAGGAACATGCCTTACCTCGTTCAATAGCCATTGATTTCCATTCTGTTGTTTTATGAAAACTGTACCCATTCCAAATATTTTATAGGGTTTATCATCATCCAATCGAACCTGTCCAAAATCTCCTTGAACATAATCATGAAAACGTTTCCTATCAGGTGTGGCATGTTATGAGGCCCCTGAATCTACCACCCAAGCATCAACAATATTTTTTTAATGAAAGAATCAAAGCATCTTGCAACAGATCACTTGTTACATTCGCTTCATGATTGTTTTCTTGCTGCGAATCTCCTTCTTTTCCCTTTTGATATTTGCAGTATTTCTTTAGGTGTCCTTTCTTCCCACATTTCCAGCACACTATCCCCAATTTGGACTTAGATCTACCTTTTCTTGACTTACTACGATATCCAAAGCTCTTTCCTCTTTCCATTTTTCTTCCCCTAGTCTTTGTAGCCAAAGCATTACCTGATGTATCATTAGAGCTTTTCCGTCGCATTTGCTCGCTAAGGATTGCACCAACAACATCATCAAACTTTAAAGTACTAGATCCAAAGATAGAGTTAATAATGGCCATAACTAAGCCATTCCAACTTTCTGGCAATGAGCATATAAATAACAGAGACCTAACTTCATCATTAAAATTTACCCCTACAGAACTTAACTGACTTGTAACTATATTAAAATCATTTAAATGGTCTGCAACAGATCCACCTTATGACATCTTCATATTAAATAAACACTTCATAAGAAATACCTTATTTGAGGCCGAGGGTTTTTCATATATTTTGACTAATGCCGACATTAAACACTCTGTTGTTGTTTCCCTTAAAATATTAAATGCTACCGACGCCACTAGGCACAACCGTATTGTTCCAAGTGCCTTTCTGTTGAGAATATCCCATTCTGTCTGTCATACTCATCGGCTTCTTTTTCTTTCCGCTCAATGGTAGGTACAGACCTCTCTGATATAGATAATCTTCCATCTGCATCTTCCACAGCTGGTAGTTTTGGCCATTGAATTTTTCGACCCTAAACCTACCATCTTCCACCATTGCTCCGACTCAAACTAGGAACCCTTCTCTCCTGCGAGTTTATCAACCAAATAGACCTTTGGCTCTGATACCAGTTGTTAGAAAATTATATATTACGGAGCAATGGAACACATAAAATATTGCAAAAATATAAAGACAAAAAACGCATAAAACAAGAGAGACACAGATATATGTGGTTCAACCAATTTGGGCTACATCCATGGAGAAACAACCAGTCCTTATTTTATTATATTATCTAGCAAACTGAAGAGATACAACCTACAACAGATCCACTGTAACTCCCTCTTTGCTGTCAATCTCCTCTCTTTTCCTCACTCCAAATAAAGATATACATAGATGCAATACAATTCCCTCAAATATAGCGAGGGGTTGCCTTCTGGGGCAAAAAACCCTAAATTAAACATAACTTCTACCGCCAGATCATCCACCTAATGAATGGCCCAGATTGACTAGAAATTAGTAGACTTTTACAAGGAAATTTTACATCTATTTTTAGCTTCGGGGGTGTTGCCCCAAAACCCCCGTGTGGAGGGGTGTACAGTCTTCCTGGGGTATACATCTGGCTGAAACCTTTGAATACAGAAGATAATCAGGCTCCACACCCAACAACAAGAATGTTGCACCAGTGCAGGATGGCACAAAGAGGTGTGCAACGGTGCGAGATGCATGGAGTTATTGCAGCAGCACAGAGGTCAAAGAGGGAGAACTTGTCAACGGTAGAGGGAGCTTCAGCATCAGAGGGTGTTTCTAGCCCAACAGGGAGGTCTGTTGAGAGATCAATTACTTAATTCTCAGTAACTAAGTTGCAGTGCAACAGTGGGCAACACGATGCAACATGATGAGAGGAGGTGTAGTTTGGATGCAATGTTGGGAGATAGGACTAGCAACATCACAGATGCAGTAGGAGGAATCAGTGTGATTGATGCAGTCAGAGCTCAAATTTGCAAAGGCTAGAGCAGTCAAATACTGAAGAGTATAAAGGTGCAAAGTTTTTAGTCAACAGAGGCAATAACAGTTAGAGACTTTGATGACAGAGGCATCATTTTGATTCAAGTTAGATATTTTTTTATTTCTGGAGTTGTTGGAGCAACAACACTTGAGAGAAGTGTTGCATGCAGAACATTCCAAAGGTTCAAGATCGAGTTCAAGTTGAATGCCTTTCTTGTTGAGAGGGAGTGTGGAAAATAGAAAAAAGAAATGCTAAAAATAGCATTACGATAAATAGCATTTCAGGATATACTCCAACTTTGTTGGAAATAACAAAAAATAAAAATGGTAAAAATAGCATTGCTATAAATAGCATTTCTGGATAGATTTCAATTTTAATTAGTCCCTGAATTAAAATTGAGAATTAAAATTCGAATTTAGTCTCACTAGCTGTTTGAAAAATAATTAATTAATTCATCTTGAGTTAATTAGTTGGAGAAAATCAAACATGAACTCGATGTCAAGACATGCCACAGTTATCCCTTTGATTGAGGAAGTTATCCCTTAATTAAGGAGATAAGGATGAGTTGTATTTGAGTTGTAATTAGTTATCTCAGTTAACTGAGTTAAGTCCAGTTAAATTAGTTCCAAACAGTTGGAGGAGCTAATTGTGAGTTGGGTCAATTACTACATGCATGCATGCAACTAGTGTTCTCTAGATAACTGAATCTTCTCTCATAAATAACTCATGCATGTCAGTTCAGACAGAGACCCAGTTGAGATTAAAGGAAGGGACAATGTACTATCAATTGGAGGAATGTTCCTATAAAGGAAACTCATCTATGCAGAAGGAATTAACTCCTTCAGGATTGCACAGTTATTTCAGAGGTCAGTATTGTGTGTGAGGTGAGAATCACACAGGTTGCAGCTCAGGACCCAGGAGAAACTACGCAAGGAAATAGGAGGCTTGGAGGACTGAAGGAAGGTATATGTGTTTTCTATTATGTCTATGAGCGCAGTGAGATTATACTGAGAGCTGGATAGCTTGAGAGCTAAATATTTGTGTAATCCTAAGATATTTCCACTTGTATGATAATACAGATAACGGGGTTTTTAGCTGAGGCTTTCCCCAGAGTATTCTTTTGTGTTTCATGTGTATGATTTCTTCTTCTCTGTTATATGTGTTCCAATTGATCTTGCTCAAATCGATTAAGCTTTTGCAAAGTTTAATAGTAGAAGCAGATCAAGTGTTTTGCTTTAGTACATTGCATTATCAGGTGATCTACAGTGATAATTTCTACAATGTTGGATATGCTCTTTACCATTTGACTAGGAGAGGGTAGTATCTTGTAATTAACATGCCATATCTTCTTGTCAAAATTATGAAATTGTGATCAAATTCCACTTTGGATAGCTCATATGATGAAGATAATAATTGGAATAGGTTCCTCTTTTCAAGAGGACCAAATTCGACCTATTGATCAGTTCATTTGGACAAGAAGAAGTTGGTTTTTGAATTTAGGTTCCCACTCATGTATATTAGATGAGTTCAGCCCTTGTATATGTACAATTATACATGTCGGCCTCAACATCAAGTGGACCCTCATCGAAACCTATAAATAGAAGAGACCTCAAGGTCATTTCGACACATTGATCAAGTCATCTTCTCTTCTCTTCTATTATCTTGGTCTACATAGTTCTGACTGAGAAAGTTTGCGCAAGGGTTTGAAACTATAGGGCTGAAGCTCGCATAGATCTAGGGTTTTTGGAGCATATCAAGTAGTCTAGTCCCCATACACATGCATAGAATGGTCAAGGGTGTGACTGGGAAGTCCCAGAAGCTCACACATAAGCTTAATAGGAGTGTGTATGGTTTATGGAGTAAATTGGGAAGTTTTGTCCCTAGACGCATGCATAGAGTGGTCAAGGGTGCGACTAGAAAGTCTCAAACACTCGTATATGTAGTCTTAGGGGAGTGTCTAGGGGTTTTAGGTAGATTTGAGTGTATTTTTCCCTAGACACACGCTTACAGTTCACCAAGAAGTTTCCAGGACTTCCATAGTCACTCGCACAACTCCTCCTCCATGCGTACGAGAATTAAAGATGAAATTTCAGTACTACAAAGACTTCGCTTAGTGGTAGCAATGTTGAGCAGTTAACTACAGATAGTGACAGTACATTAAAGTCACCAAAATCAAGGTTTGAGTATAAGCATGATTAGGTTCATTTCATGGATGGAATAGTTATTTTATTGGTTAGTTGCATAGATGAAGATATGGATCATTGTAAACTTTTTTACTAAATCATTTGATGATGATCTAAGAAGAAGAAGAAGAATTTTCAAGGATTTTCCCCATAGTGGGTTTTTCCCTCGTCCTAGACCAATCTGAGTGTCTCTATGTGTGCATGTTTTTCTTCTATTATTCCTTTATGTTCCGTTGCATTGATGATAATGATGTTTTTATTTCTACATAGTTGCATATGTTGATGAATAATGATGTAAATATGATTAATGAAATGATGATATGGGGTGAACTTAATGTGTTAATGAATAAATGCAATTATCTAACAAAACAACAATATATCCCTCATAAAATTTAACATGGTATCAAAGTTTGGATGAAGAAAATCCATGGGGATCACCCCAATGATGACACCATTGATGGAAGCAAAAAGAGGATGGTGGAAACCTAAAAGAATTCTAGGGTTTGAAGAAAACCTTAGACAATTTTTGTATTACGATTTGATGGATATTATGAGGATAGGGTTTGAGATAAACCCTGGATTATGGAAAAATATTAGATATGAAACCTAGTATGGTCAATGTAAATATGCTCAAGCACTTGTGAAAGATTTGATGAAACCCTAGGTGGGATAATCCTTATTAGGCCTGGTTGGTTGATTAAAGGTGACATTTGTATAAGGATTATGGATGGTGATAGTTGGTTCAAGAGGGGGAGGATCACCTCTCATTGAAGATAAGTATTTCTTGACTTATGATGCATCTTACTTTTGTTTAGACTTATGGATCTGATTTATATGTTTATTGTTTATACTTTCTGCATATGTATTTGAGTATATGGATGTTTCTAACATCCTTTATGAGATATGATAAGTGGATCCTTACTGAGGATCGTTTGAAATGTAGGAAAGATGGCTAGAACTGGAAAAGGTAAAGAGGAACTATATGAAAAGATGACAAAGTGCTACAAGTTGTTTATGTCTAATGAAAAGGTGCACAAGTATTTGAATACCACAAGGTATGCGTGTTATGTTGTATTTTAACTGTAACATTGGATGTTTAGGTAAGCCCTAAGGTATGATGAGAATGTCTCTTTCTTTAATGGTCCATGCATGCATATGAAAGTGATTTAAATTCATTTTTATTATAATGAAATGGTGCACTTGATTTTGAACCAAGTATTTTAAGCATGATGAACCTCTTGATTCTATGGAGCCAATTAATATTGGTCTTTGATACATTGATCTACTTGATGTTTGGCTAACATCTATCTGTTGGATATCTTGATCCTGTAAAGAATGATAGCACCTTGACTCTAATAAATGGTACTCTTTACACCTGACATGCATAAGACATAATGGATCTCAAATAGAAGGTTACCTCATTGATTTCTATATACAATGGGATTAATAATGCTTGTGATGAGCACAATAATAGTGCGGAAAAAGGGTTGACACTCTTGTTGTTTTGGTAAAGTTTTATTGAATTATCTAACTTGATCCTATTGATAATGGTATGCATGGTAACCATGAACATTGATATTCTATATCTCTTACTACCTGTGGTCATTTCTTGATGGCATATGCTAAAACTAAATGCCCTAACTTGATGGATTGACTTGATAGAAAGTGTTATTGTGCTCATAATCTTTGAGATATGATGTTACATATGTCTTTTGTCTTGAATCTAACCCTTGATGAAAGATTGATGTCATGATGTTGATGGCCATGATGAATACATGTTTAATTTTATGATCTAATAGATTTGTTATTGCATTAGTATAGACAGGTTCATGACATGAATGAAGAGGATTGAAGTGGATTCTCATTCAGAGGGAGAATCTCTCCTCGAGATTCTTACTCATATTACCATTTTCATTATATACTATGTATTATTGAAGTTTGATTGATATTCATCTGACATTGTTGAACTACAACTCTGATCTTAGACAAGATGAATTTTCTCTTACTCGTAGCCTTAGTCGCATGGAAGCAAGCTTACAAATGCAACTATAGCTTCCCAATCGCATAGATACAAGATCAAGGGTGCATCCAAGGCCCTGAGATAAGTTATGGGTTGATTCTACCATAATTTCTTGGATAACATCTTGAAGAGTGTGATTGTGGGTCCCAATCGCACTGAGGAATGCCTATGGGTGTGTCTATGCTTGCAGAACATAGAAAAATGAATTCTTGTGCATGAAATCATAAGTTCACGTGGAGGATGTTAGTACTATAGTTGTGTAGCAGACAACATAAAGATCTGAGTGTAACATCCCTGGTAAAAATTCCATGTAATAAAAGTTAAAAATAATAACCACGTATGAATGGGACACTTATTCCAAGCTGAATGTTGGGCAAGACGTCCTAGGGGTTTTTTATGGCTAAGAAAATTGGCAAAGGCAATGGCTAAGGCTTTGGAAAGGAACAATGGCATTTTGGCACATTTATTTATGAAAATAATGGAAATAAGGAGAAAATGGAGGTGAAAGGTCACATGCTTTATGTGAGGAGGAAAATGAAGGAAAATAATGGAAAATGATGAAAATAGAGGCATCATTCATAAAAGGGACTATGAGGATTAATTTGTAACCTTTTATCAGTTTAGTGTTGGAGCTCTCTCTCATACTCTTGGATACTTAGATTTTTCTTGGAGCACTCTCGGAGGTGTGGCATACTTGGATTCTTGGAGCAAGAAAACATGAGCATCAATAGCTACATCATATTTTCTTGCAGGTACCAAGTTGCTTCTATGATTTCTTCACTAGTTTTAGCATGCATGGCATATGCATGTGGTTTCTTGGTTGTGATCTTTCATTGGCATGGAGGATTGCCTGAATCGACAGTGGATTGCCTAGCCTTGTCATTTCCTAGATAGCCACGGTGATTGTGGGTTTACCTTCATTGTTTGTTTTTTGTTGATTCTCATGTTTCCTTAGCTTAGGTTGAGTTATTAGTTCTGGAAGCCTTGGTTGAATAAATTCTCTGGAAGCCCTATAACTTCTTAGGTTGAAATATTAGTCCTAGAAGCCTTGGTTGGACAAATGCTCTAGAAGCCCTTGGTGGGTTAAGTTACTACTCTTGGAATCCTTGGTTGGAAAAATTCTCTGGAAGCCCTATATAATTTGTGAGTTGAGTTACTAGTTCTAGAAGCCTTGGTTGAAACAAATTCTCTAGAAGCCCTGGAAGGCTTAGATGGAGACCAATCTGATGATGGTTTTGTGATGTCTGACCGCAAGTTGGAATAATTGTTTGATGGGTTGAGGTGGATGGCATATAGAAGCCCTGGATGAGTTTTGATTAATGTGTTCTATGAGATCCCACATTCATGCTTGGAATATGGCACAAGGGGGAATAGATGAAGAGATATTTTTCTCAGCCATTCTACTGTGGGGTGTGTTACATAGCATTTTGTCACTATCCTTGTACTCCCTATTCCTTGATCCTAGAGGACCTCTACAGTGAACCCCGCATGATTTACCTTCATGAAGAAACTCCCATTATGTCCCTCTTCATGAGCATATCATTTCCCTTTTGCACCATTTCCCCTGAAACTTCTATTTTTCCCAATTTACAAGACCGGCGCTAACAAGACTTCTATTTTGTTAGGGGGTTTTTTAAATTGGGAAGGTGTATTGGGTTAATATTGGTAGGGGGTTAAATACTGTCATTTTTAGAGGTGTTTTCCAATATGTAATCAAATTAGGGGTATTGTTTAGTATGCCACGAAATTACATGATATGTTATAGGTTCATTGAGTGAAGCCCTCGTGATTTTGAGGGAATTTTCCAAACATATTCTAATCTGTTATTACACAAAATTTGAGGAGGAGATAACAATTTCAAAATTTTATGAAGTTTATACTCATTTTTCTAGAAATTTTGCAAGGAATCCACTGGTGCAATCAGAATTGGGATCTGAGTAGCATATTTTTGGGTCATCTCCAGAAGTGAAGTATTTCCATGTATTTGCCATAATTTTATTGACATAATAAAGATGCCTCTCCACTTTGAAGTTGGGCCCATAGATGTAGCTCACACATTATGAATAAACTCTATTATCAAATCTTGGTGCATTGTCTATATTGCCTTATTTTTATGTTGTTTCTTCATGGATGTTTCATTTATGTTATTTTCATGCTCTTTAATTAATTTTATTTAATGCCACCAAGGAAATATCCTGGATCATGTTGGTATCAGGGTGGTATTCCTTGATGTGAATTGTGAGTGCGGATGCTTACTACAACCAAACTCAAAGAAGGCGAAGGAAAAATCAAGTATTTTAACCCCGATATTGGAGATGCAACATGAAGAAAGAAAATGGAGTATAATTTCATGCAGACAAAGAATGAGTGGGATTTCCATAAGGCCTTCTACGAGATGGTAGATCGGGCGAAAAAATTGTTTCCATATTACGAAAGGAGACTAGGAAAAGAGGGAAAGAATGAAGGATCTACAACATAAGATAATGTGTCAGTACACCAAGGAGGTGGAGGATAACATCTTGAATCTCCATATTCAAGTTCAATCTCTTCCTCTTCCCCTCATTCACATCAAAATTTAAATAGCCATAAGAAAAATGCTTTGAAAAATCCATTATTAAAGTTAGATGTAAAATTTGATTTTCCCATTTTTAATGGAGAAGTTATTGTAGAGAAGCTAAACATTTAGATTACACATATCAAATTTTATTTTCATATACAATAGATCAAATAAGATGAAGTAAAGATTCATTTGGCATCTCTTCGTCTAGAAGGCACAACTCTTCTATGCTGGGAGAGTAAACTTCAAAAAGGTAGTCAGCGTAATGATAAACTCCTTTCATCATGGCTTGAGTTTGTTTATGCATCAAAAGCAACGTTTTTCCAATTGGGTTATAGGGAAAAAGCCACGATGGAGTGGAAAAACTTGAGAGAGGGAAAATGTCAAAATGTTCCAAGTTTTACAGAAGAGTTTAGGAAGCAAGCATTGGCATTGAATATTCCTTTAGACTCACTAGAAACTTTGATGAAATACATTAGTTCTTTACACAATTATCTTTGTCATTCATTGTTATTGTTTGATCCTCCTAATATAGATGAAGCCAGTGTGAAATAAATTCATCTTGAAAATAGTGGAAAGCATGGACAAGAAGATCACCTAAAGAAGCCTCCTCCAATCCCTAGAACAACAAGTACAAAGGAAAAGGAAAGGGAAAAGATAGCAACAACAAAAACAGAGGAAGGAAATTCCTCTTGCACTCATTGCAAGAAACATGGGCATAATGAGGCATCGTGCTATAAACTACATCCAGAGTTAAAACCTAAGAAGTTTGGTGGAAAAGGGAAGAAAAAGACGTTTGCTACAACACAACAAGACCTAAGTTTTGATTATGGTGATGAGATGCAGATTAAAGCTGTTGGGGTACAAAGTAAAACTTCCTATCATGCTATTTTGTGATCTAGATGTGATCATTATATTTTTTTTTATCCATCTCTATGCCTTCAGAATGGAAAAAGTGGAGGAATTAGCTCATGGGACCATTTTTATCGACGAGACCCAATTTGGAAAAATAGGGTCTAAAACATTTTGGAAGTATTTTGAGGCATCAAATGACATTTTTTTGGAGTAAAACTTTACCACTGTAGTGCAACACCATTTTTTCCTATTCTACACACAAGGACCTTCCAATGACGCAAGAATCTCATCAATCAGAGTTTGTATGTGAAAGTTATGCCACTCAATATTTGACCTTTTTGTTTTCACCACCATAATTTGAGAGGATGTCATGTCATACCCCATTATTCATGAAAAAGTGGCTAGCCACATGATTATGATGTAGAAGACTCTAGAAGAGTCAATAATGTAACTTTGGTTAAGAGTTGAGGTAGTCAAAGCTAACCACTAGTAAGCAATCGGGTTGTGTTATAGCCCGGCCACTAGGAGGAAAAGGGATTACATTCTTTCAAGTGCATTTAGTCCATATCTGAGTAAAAATAGCGGAAAGGGATAGGAGATAGAGAACACAGATTATTTGTGCACTATAAAAGCCCACAGGCTATACTCTTTGTACTCACAATGATATTTCCATTCAATGAAAGATAGCGAAGTGGCCTCACCTTCTAGCTGGATTTTTCTCCTGAAAGGGTTTCCAAGAGCATATCTTGTGTCAAATGTGTGTGTCTTTGAAATTTGATTTTGGTGTTCTCTATTTTCTACATAATTTTCATTTGCATGCATGTACTATTAATAGTAATCTATAGATCTAGAAATCTAATAAAACTGTAATGGTGTAGAATTTTGTATTTTAAATATAATATTATCAGATCTATTATGAAAAACTACCCAGTGGAATATCCATGCAAATTTACAGATCAGTTAAGTCTTGAAAATAAATTTCATGACGATGAAAGAAAAAGAAGTGAATTATTTCACATAAGAGTTGTATCTAAGCACACAAAGATATATACATTGTTTGATCTGGGTTTTCAAGTTAATTTGATCTCATAATCAATTGTTAAGAAGATGGGTTTTGAGATGAGACCTCATCTAAAACCCTACCCTCTTGGTTGGGTGTGCGACACTGCAAAACTCAATGTCACAAAGGAGTGTAGGGTCATATTTTCTATTGGTTCAAAGTTGATAGATGAGAGTGATTTAGATATTGTCCCACTTGAAATTTGTGGCATAGTCTTGGGAAGCCCATATTTATATGACAGGGACACATTCTTTTTAAGGCATGAGAACAAGTACCATAACACCAAATATTAGGTGGAAGATATTTTCGGAGTTCGTCGTATGAAAGTCAATTCAACTCTTGTTAGTGTAGGACAGATGAAGAGACTCATCAACTCCAGCAAGAAGCGCATGTTCATGGTTGTGAGGGAAAAATATGTTGAGGAATATGATTATTTTAAAGGTTTTAATCCTTCTCAAAAGAAATAAATGTTTGATATCGTTTCTAACTATGATGAGATTTTCAAGAGCCAAGTGGATTACCTCCTAAGAGAGAAATTTGCATGAGATTCATCTTCAACAACATGCCCCTCTTCTAAATATGGGCATATACAGAATGTAAGCTATGGAAATTGGAAAAACCAAGAAACAGGCGCAAGAACTATTGGACGAAGGAGTCATCATACCTAGATCATCCCCATGTGGTTCTCTAATTGTGTTGGTGCAGAAGAAAGATGGCACGTGGATAATATGCATGGATTATTAAGCTCGCAACAATATCACGGTGAAAAATCAATATCCTCTCCCTCAAATAGATTATTTACTTGATCAATTGGAGAATTTTGTTTATTTTATTAAGTTGGATTTGTGTAGTGGTTACCATCATATCAGGAATCTTGCATAAAATGATGTGTGAAAATTTGCTTTCAAAACCAAGCAAGGATTGTTTGAGTGGTTGGTAACGCCATAGGGGCTTTTCAATTCCCTAGCTAAATTCATGTGTGTAATGAATGATATATTTCAACCATTCTTAGATTATTTTGTGCTTGTATGCTTAGATGATATTCTTGTCTTTAGTAAAACTTGGGATGATCATGTAAGACATGTCAAGCAAGTACGGGATACTTTGCAATAGGAGAAATTCTATGTAAAGTTGTCTGAATGTGAATTTGGAAAAACTTCTTTGGTGTATTTGGGTCATATTGTGGGAGGTGGTAAACTGAAGATTGATCCTTGTAAATTTTATGTAATTGCAAAATGAACTAAACCTACAAATGTGAGAGAAGTGAGAAACTTCTTGAGAGCGGTTCAGTACTGGAGAAGATTCATAGCTAACTTCTCATTCATTGCATCTCCTTTGCATTCTATGACTAGTCTAAAGTAGGTATTTCTGTGGGGATGAAAGTAGCAGGAGGCTTTCAACACCTTGAAGAAAAATATTAGCACAATGTCAGTGCTATGCTTTCTAGACCTTCAACTACCATTTGAGATCGAGACGAATGTCAATGGATATGCCATGGGTGCAATATCGATGCAACATCGTAAGCCTATTTTTTAGCACTATGAGACTTCTCTCAAGTTGTTGTTAAGGAGCCCACATATGAAACAGAGTTGTATGCCTTGGTTCAAAGTGTCAAGAAATGGAAGCATTATTTGATAGGTAAGGAGACTATAATACATACAGACCATCATCACTTACAGTACCTCCATTCACAAACAAAGATGCAACAAGATTGTCACTTCAGATGGATGGGATTCCTTCAACAGATCCATTTGGTAATCAAATACCAAATTTAGGGTACAAGTAAAAAAGTGGAAGATATGCTTTCTAGACCTCCTGTTTCCACATCTATTTTTTTGAAGAATGCTTCTTTATCTCATGATATCTATTTGAACAATATGCTACTGATGAAAATTTTAAAGATGTTTATGAGAGGCTAACCAATGGATCACAGGTGGAGAACTAACATTTGCAGGGAAATTTACTCTACCATCTTGGAAAGTTATGTATTCCTACAAGTGAAAGAGTCCATGTAATTCGATAAGCTCACACTTCTCTTGTGTCTGGGCATTTTTGGGTAGGAAAAACTTTGTCTCATTTGCAGAGGTTTTTTTATTAGCCTAGGATGAAAGAAATTTTAATCAAGTATGTAAATGGGTGTGTGATGTGTTCTACTTGTAATCCGACTAATAGAAAATTGGGATTGTACACATCACTCCCTATTCCTTCTCATCCTTCAGAAAGTGTCTACATGGATTTTGTATGGGGGTTTCCTTTGTCAAAAAGGGGTCATAATTACTTGTACATAGAAGTGGATAGATTTACAAGATGTGTGACTTGATTCCATGTAAAAAGCACATTACTACTAAAAAAAAAATCATATTTTCTTTAAGCATGTATGGGTCCATTTTGGACTACCCACATGCATTATCTCAGATCGAGATTCTCGACTCCTTGGAGAATTTTAGAAAATATTATGGAGAATGATGGACACCAAGCTAAAGAGGAGTACAACTTTCCATCCATGAACTGACAGATAGACATAGGTTGTCAACAGAACAATGACTCATTTTCTCCAAGCGTACTGCAACAAGCATCCTAAATTGTGGGATGAACATCTATATTATGTTCAACATGCATACAACAAGGATTTGCACTCTTGAACTCAATTTTCACCATTTGAAACATGCTTTGAGTACCTTCCAAAGTCACCATTATATTTTGTATTTCGGAAATATGAGGATTCCAATGAACGAATTGATGAAGACAGAGCTCTCAAGTTCATTCGGAGGATCCAGATGGTACATTAAGTAGTGCAGGAACATTTGGAGAAGAGTTAGGCACAATATAAGGCCTAACATGAAAATCATAGGGTTGATCAATAGTTCTAGGTTGGAAATTAAGTATGGCTTCGCATCAGCAAGGACGGGTTGAAGGTAGAAGGAAAAAAGTTGAAACCAATCAGATATGGTCCATTCACCATCTTAGAAAATATTGGGACAAATTCCTACCGTCATGATTTATTGACTTATATGCAAATATATAATAGTCAATGTAGATAACTTGGAACTTTATGAACCTCCCATGATCAGAGAGTGGGAAAGTTCCATTAGTTGATGATTTTGCTCTAGATTTCTTTGACAAGTTTCCCAAAGACATCATCCTACACAAAAGGACTAGGACTTCATGATGGGGATATGTTGAGTACCTTTGAGTGGATTTCAAAGGAATGCATCCCAGCAAGGTATGGGGAATAGAAAAGGACAAAGTGAGGGAGAAATTATCTCACCTACATGTTGCGTGATAAGGCTTTTGGAGGCCCAAAAGCTTCTTAGTGGGGAGGATTGATCAAGGAGGATCTAAAAAGGCTAAAATTTGAAGTCCTCAAATATCGGAAAAAATAGTATCAAATTGTAGATCTCATAGAGATGATTCTAATGGTGTAAACAAGACCTCAAACCAAGTTTTTATGACAAAGTTATGCTCGTCTAAACTTTTTCAAAAACAGTTAAAATTTTGAGCACTAACAGTGCCACATGGCATCACTAGAAGGTACCACCTAGCACCACCCAAAGAACACCATGTGGCACAAACCAGAGGGTGCCACATGTCACCCACCAAACACACCACGTGGCATGATGTAGCATCCCAATGGGGTTGACATGGCAGGAAAAGGGTGATTGAGCACATATGTGGGCCAATAGGAAGGTGCCACATGATGCAATCAAATAGTGCCACATGGCACCTAGCTGGTAACCAAAGAGGCCTAAACAGCCTTTGGGCACATTTCACTGGTTGAATCAATGTATATTAGTGGAGTTAGTTGGTGGGCCACCATTTTGAAAGTCTTGCCAAACCCCTAACTATACGCAATTATAACCATTTAACAAACAATCCAATTAAAATAATATGTTGAAGTCTTGTAGGGTTTGACCCAAGACTTTTTCAACCAATAATAGACTCACCAAAATACGTCAACTAGTGTGCTCCAAGTGGGCCTTTATAATATTCGTCCCCCCATATATATGTAAACCTTGCCCTTATATTCAAATGGGGACCGATGGGTAGACGAAAAAACAGAGAGCCACAGAACTCAGTGCACAGGCTAAGAGGGGACCCACCCCAGGTGGGAACATCTCCTGAGTTTGATTTTGGGAATATTCTAGAGCATATTTCAAGAAATATTCTAAGAGAATATTCCAAGCTTATTCTAATATGTTGTGGCACAAAATTTGAGGAGGAGCTGATGGTTCGAAATTTCTTAAGGAATCCACTGGTATAGTCCATCTAAGTAATAGATTTTAGGGTCATCCCCAGAAATGAGATATTGCCATGTATTTTTCCATGTATTTTCCATTATTTTGTTGAGATAATAAAGAGGCCTCTCCACTTTGAATTTGGCTCTGTGTTCGCAACCCAACCGCCCCCCCTCTCATTTTCAAAATGATATGGGCCCCTCTTTTTTTTGTCATCCTGCTTTGATTTTTATAATTGGCACTTGGATTATTGATTCAAATCCGAATTTTATTAAGACCTTTTATTTGTGATTATCATATGGTTTTAATCAAAATTTGACGTTTGTATCGACTTTTGGTCTTTCGTCACTTATTTTAATTTTGTAGAAATTAGGTAACCTTCTCTTCTGGGCTATTTATGTGGTTACAAGTCTTCAAATACCTTGGTATGGAAATCACTGCTCCAATTTGAGTACATATACTTCTATGTTATTACTTCATGTAAATGTTTTTTTATGTTATATTGCTATGGGTTTTGTGAATTTTCATTGGCTTTCTTGCAACACAGTGATATGATGATTAATATGATTAAAGGTTCAAGGCATAAATATGATGGTCTCAACAATTTCTAAAGGTTGTTGGTTATGTTTAATATACATATTGGAATAATATGGTTTTGGAGAGTGATTTAAAATGTTTTATGTTATAAGCCTTGTTGCATTGTCATATTATTTCTTAACATTAAATATTTTGATTGATTCACCTACCTGTAACCTTGGTTTGATTTCATAGTAATCATTAATAAGACCTCAAGATTTATGCACCATAAAGTGTTATATCAAAACTTCGAAATCTGTTGTATTGTGAAATGTTATGTGTCAAAAGAGATTAGATTCGGGGAGATTTATTTGAATAAAATATTATTGATTCTACTAACTTAGTAGGGCACATCTGAATTTCTGATATTGGTCTTTTCCATCTATTACTATCCTGCACTGTTACCCCAATCCTATATTTCAATTCATAGAACATACATAGTTGTCACCCTTATTGCACAGTACATCTGACCTCTTCGGCCGACCTATTTTTGACTTATGGTTTTGCTTTGTCTCATGTTTGTTTCATTTCGTTGCTTGGTCTCTCCTTGAGTGTTCTGCTTAGGGTTTTAAACTTTCCACTATTTTTGTATACCCTTCTAAGTCGAACCCTTTTCGAATGTTATAAGGAATTTGACCATGCTACTAGTAATTCAGACGGAACGCGTCAGATTTGATCTCATTGAAACCTATGATGAATATGTACCAATGTTTCAAATTGTTGGGTGGTGGAAATTCCTACAATTGTTTCAAGGCTACAATGAAGGATTATTCTGAGCCTTTGTCACCACTTGTGATGGAAAGAAAGTGACAGTGGGAGACTTAAAAATTCCTCTGAATGTCGGGTTCATAGCAGAGGAAAAATTTCTACCTGAGAAATGAAAAAGGTGGTCAAAAAATTGTTTGTTTCGAGACATTCCATGGAAGAAATTCCTTGTCAACAAAAATTACAGTTATGATGTCAAATGTATGTGTGTTTCCATTTTAAAGCCAAAGTGGCAGGATATATTGTTTTTCCTCCAACATTATATTACCTTCAAGGGTCATTATAGTCTGGTATTCATTTACCATATATAACTTCTAATGATCTTCCTTGGCCATGAGTTAAACCTCTCGTATTTTCTGTATAAAAGTTTAGCCAAGATGGCTAAAGTTGACTAGGCTTAGCGGAAAAACCCTGTCAGGTCCTTATTTCACCATGGATTTATTTGTATTTTAGTCAAACACCACTTAGTTAACTATGGGCTGATTGGGATTCATTTCTTTCATGAAATGAGTTCCATAAACCCCGAGCTCATAAACAGTAGGGTTCCTCAGTGAAAGTTTCATCTATTCCTTCAGTTGTCGAGCCTATGTTGTCTGATGAGGACAATTCTCAAGGGTCGTTACATGCAAAATAAATAAATGACTCTGATGCTAATGAGGTAATGAATTCTAAGGTTACACCAACTTGTGTTATTCAAAGCATGGCTAAAAATGTTGAATTTTGCTTTGAAGAATTAAAGCCGAAATTCGAGGAAAAACAAGAGTCCAAACTCTTGCCTAGCAGTTCCCATCCTAGACCTATAGAAAAGACATTGGTTAGTCATCCAAAGTCTAAGGTCAAGGCTAAACAATTAGAAAGAAGAATTTCCAGGAATCAGTGAAATAGGCATAAGAATGCTCCTGTAAAGGAATTGTTTGTCGATTTAGAAGTTCTACTCAAGCCTTCATCAAAGAAGATCAAACCTCAGGTTGAAGATTATGTCGATCATGGGAAATTTGAGCCTGATGTCAATAGAAACACTGAGAAGGCTCCTCAGAGTCCTAATTTTTCTCCTACTTTTCTAAACCTATATTGGCATCAACATCTCCTATACATTGTATCACACTTGAATGGTTGTATTAATTAGTTATTGCAAGATAATGAACAACTTAGATCCCAAAACCGTCTGAAATAAAGTCAAAACAAAGATAAACCAGTTGAAGTAGAAGTTAAAATGCAATCCGAGGATACTCAAATGGTAATTAAATCTCCGAATCTAAAGGTTACTATTTATCCATATGTGAATCATCCTTAATATGGAATATGTTTGTTTAACTCCTAGCTGGTCTTTTTAAGTATGTTTTAGCTTTATTTTACATTTACTAAGTTTAGGACAACTACTACAGAATCAAGATTTTCTAGTAGCCAAATATTTATTTTGATTATAGGTTGTTAATTTGATTCCTTTTGATTGGTTGACACGATGTTTATCTAGTGACATTGGTCTCAATGGAGTTGATGTTGAACATGCTTTTCGGTTGTGTGAGGATTGTTTGTCAGTGATTTTTATGATTTCTCTTTAGCAGTTATGATATGGCCAACATGCAAAACAAATAGTATTATGTAATTTTTGTAAAAAGCAGTTATAGTTTCTGAATTCAGTTATAGATTATGAGATTAGGCTCTCGGGTTTCTAAAAGACATGGGAACTTGAACAATTCTGGGGTTATTTTTCGGGAGAGAAAAGAAATGTTGTTATATTTGTGACTATGGAATATCGTTAATGAATATAATCCTATGGACTTGGTTCGATTCAATCACATATTCTTATTTTGTTAATATTTTCCATGGTCATGTCTAGTGTCTTATTTATCTAGTGTAATTTTACTTCACAAGGTTAAGAAGATAGAAGTTCGTTGTTGTGTGATTTTAGTCCATGAACAACCAACAATATTTATTGCATTTCTTTTCTTATTTACATTAGTTCAATTTGTATCTATTCTTATTCTATCACTATCACTCTCTAGTGACTTGTGTCCTGGGATCGATAATTGATCTAGGTATTTATTAGATCTAGACAACTATGATTTTATTCTGGAAAATTAGATTTTAGAAATATTCCATTTTTTGCATGAAGATTGAATTAGTGTTCTTGTTCTAGTAATTTCTTACTAATATCATTATTTCAATTGTCAGTCTATTGGTTTAACTCATAAACTTATAATTGATTTTTTTTTAGTTTCACAAGATTGTTGCAATTCCTCTTTAGGCATATCTTGACCGAGTTGTAGAAGTTAAAACACATTAAATAGATTTGCATAGATTCTTGATGTTAATTACTAAAACAAACATATTTTGACCTGGGTTTGTTTAAAGGGCAAGGGATTTGCAATTTATCAGTTACTTGTCTTTTCATTATTTGCATTTAGAATTATTTTATTGGCAATTTTAATTTATTAATTTTAAATATAAATATAAAATTGTTTTTCATCTTTTTCCTTATTTCTGTAGAAGAACAATTGTTCTTCATTATTTTTGACCAATTATATTTGGTTATGGTCTTTATTTTTTTGTACATAATTATGTTATTATTTGTACAAACTTTATTGTATTCTTTTACTAATGGTCATTTTATTTTTGTATAATATTCCTTTAAACTAATAGTTTTATTTGTTTAACTATAGTAAAATTTTAAATTATATATAACAGTAGTTAACTTTTAGATTTCATTATATTAATCATTAGTAGTTTTAGGTATAATTAAGAATCATTTTGCTTTTATATAGTTAGTATAGGTTAGGATTAGTTTTCTTCTGCCTTCTTCTTCACAAGAGGAGGAATTTGAAGGGTAACTGAGCCTTAAATTTTGTCGAGATTCACCACACCAAATAGTTAGGGCTATTTAAAGAGCTCTAGTCTAGGTCACTGCTCTTTTGTTGACTATGGTGCCTAAAACCCATGTGTGAGTGAACTTTGTTATCAAGTCTTGGTGCATTGTCCATATTTCCTTATTTTTATGTTGTTTCTTCATGGATGTTTCATTTATGGTATTACCATGCTCTTTAAGCTATTATGTTTAACATCAACAAAGGAAATATCGTGAACCATTGGGCGAGAGTTGGTGTACATGATTTGTGAGAAAAAAAAGAGGGTATAGCCCCTGAATGTTTGGTTAATCAGGCTTCTGGAAATGTCTCTACAACTGTTGCGATGTCTTTGGCTCTGACGTTACACTTTATTTCCTTGGTTTAGTTGAGCGGTGCCACCCTATTTCATCTGGAGGTGTTGGGGTAATGGTCGTTAAGAGGAGTGCAAGATCATATAATGGCGAAGCACCTACTTTTCCTAAGTACCTTCCTCTTCTCGGTTCTCGTCCTCACTCTGGGCATGCTCCCTTGGAAGTTCCTTTTTCCTCTTATCAGTTCACTTTAGGGATTGAGGAGGCTCTAAGGCATCACATACCTAGCGCATCTATTGGGATTGATACTCTTCCTTTTTCCTTCAAGAAAGAATCATCCATATCATATACCCTTTCAGATAAGCTCATACAAACTCTTACTACTAATGAAATTATTATTTTGGATAACCTTTCTACAAATTCCTCTCTCTCTCAATTGATGTATTGTCATCTATTTCCATTAATGATGAAATATCTATTAAAAAGGATCAAACCTCTTTTGGAAAGTATCTTGAAAAATTTCCTCCTTTGAGTATAACCCACTTTTTTTCCATCAAACGTCATACAACATTTGGGCTTTGAAATTTGCATCAATGCTCTCTTAAGATCTTCTGGTTCTCCTCAAACTTCATTGTTTACATAAGGACTTCTTAAATACTTTGACTTTTAAAACATCTCAGAAAGGTGCCCTCCCCCTCCCACTTGATCTTCTTCCCTCTTAAAACATTGGCATGTTTGAATTTAAGGAAGGGGTCTTTTCTAGATTTGGTTCTCATTCCCTTGGTTCTTCTTATAAGGATTCCCTAAACCTTTCCCCCATTCATATTTACCCTCTTCTCACCTATTCCCCCTCCCATCTCCTTGAATTTGAACTCTTCTTTCAAATATGTGACTACCAAAAAGAAATAACATAATAGGAAAGAGTTTGCCCATGAGGGAGTTGTATAGGGTGGGCTCTCTAAGGAGATCACAAACACTTTTGAATCCCACAAGAATATTAGAGTAGAGAAGCCCTCAAATGAGAGTTCCCCATGATTCTTATGTCCTTAAATGTCTTAGGAATTGGAGGCCCTTTGAAAAAGAGTGCTCTACGTAGCCTTATTGGATTACATTGTCCCTCTATAATATTTTTTCAAGAAACCATGGTGTCTAGTGAAAAATCCAGGGAGGAAATACACAAGATTTGTCCAAAGTGGTATATCTTCTCTGTGGATGCTATGGGATGCTCTGGGGGTCTCCCGGTCATGTGAAATTCATGAATCCACGTGATGCATGAATTAGGTCTTTCTCCTCGGACATTGAAATCATTATGGAGAGTTACCTTTGAGGTCTGGAGTGTCTTGTCTTACTTATTAATTGTTATCGGTCATATGAGGACAAAGAGGATTTTTGGAGACAAATCCAGAATAGTGACTTATTGTTGGAATTTTCTCTCTAATTAGTTGGGGATCTAAATTTTACCATCTCTGCTATTGAGGTTTAGGGGTAAAATCTCAATTTGACCTGCTTTCCCCTGTCATCACTCAACTAATTCATGAATGCGATCTCATAGATGTATGTCCTTATCCTCTTGCCCCAACATGGAGGAATGGGAGGTCAAGGGTGCACTAGATTGTATAGTGGCTGGGCCATTTTCTAGTTGTCGATTCCTTGGCTAATAGGATGGGAAAATTATGTTCCTAGATCTATACAGAAGGCATATGTGACCATTTTCCCATCCTCCTACAATTGGACTTTAATGCACCTACCAAAAATTTTCCTTTCAAGTTTAACCACTCTTGGATTAAAGAGGATTTCTTCATTTCTTTGGTTAATTTTGTAGTATACCTAGGGGGGATAATCTGGGGTACAAAGGGAGGTACCTAAGGGAATAATGTAATAATGGGATTGGCCATAGTAATAAATAAGGTGGTTAACCCGTATTATGTAAGGGACCACAAGTAGTTAGAATAATGTAATAAGCCCATGGTATTAGATAGATGGTATTGAGGGAACCATGGTAATGACCCATGGTATTGTATGTATGAGGCCTATATAGAGGCTAGAGACTCCCCATTGAAAGATGTGAAGGATTATTGTATGAACAGGTGTATGGCTTGTGGAGTGTTCTCCTTCCTTAAGGAGTGAATATATGGTGTTGCCCTACCTTAAGGATTTGATCAATAAAGAAGCATTTATATTTATATTCAAATCTTATTATTTCTTGGGTTTATTTCTATTATCATATATTTTCAGATCAGATCTATAATAAGTGGTATTGGAGCACTTTCTTGGGCAAAACGGAGTATTTTTTAAATTATTTGTAGGAATTTTTTGGGCGGTGAGTTTGCAGGTCAGATCTATACGTTCTAGTGCAAAATATGCAGAATCTAATTACAGATCTGAGTTGTTGGCGAAAAAATACCCAATTTGAAAAAAAAAAATCAGCCAAATTAGAGTCTGGATGAAGGAGATATCGTTGGTTTAAAAATCAGTTATGTTGCAGATATTTTTCGGGACGGTGAGTTTGCAGATTAGATCTGTACGTTTTGGGGCAACATTTGTAGAATATAATTACATATATGGATTCTTTTGTGAAAAAAAAAAAAAAAAAAAAAAAAAAAAAAAAAAAAAAAAAAAAACAATTCAGATCGTAATGGTGTTCCGAATTGAGGTCAGATATCAGTGAATTTGATCCCGTGATTATTTTTTTCTTTTTTTTTTTTTCATCAGAATTTTTTGTGACAGTGGGGCAGTTGCAGTGAGAATCAAAAATTGCAGTGCCTAGATCGGGATTTCTATCACATGGGAAGAAGTATAATGGTTGTTCCATTTTAATAAAATAGATTATAATAGGGATTACGAACAATATTGACTAAATTGTGGCCATTTCAACATTTCGCCAAGTAAGTGAATTTTTTTCAAAACCTTCTTCATGGCAGTTCTATATTTTATAGGAAAAGATAATGGTCTTACTATTGAAGAATACATAAAAGAAAAAAAGTTATTATGAGAAAAACTTTGGAGATTTTGGGTAGTGGCTAATTTTTCAGATGAGGCGACTCCATGGTGGGAATTACTTAACAAAAAGAAGTGTTCCAACCTACCTGATGAAGAATTTGAAAAATTCCTTTTAGACAGATGGTCTCATGTTAGAAAACAAGATAATAAGAAACATGTGGAGTTATTTTCCACTAGTATTTGCTTATTACAAGTTCACGGATATATTCAGAAGGAGAAGATCATTGTGTCTATAAATCCTAGTTGTAAGAAAAACCTTATAAATGTCAATTTGGCAAAATAATTGCAAGTTCCACTAAAACAAATGGAGCACACACAGGTTAATAATGAGAAGGTGCAAGTTTATAAAGATTTGAATATTTCTATGGACAAGTATGTATTGCATTCAGATTTTTATGCTTCAGATATGGCTAATGTGGATGTTGTTTTGGGATACCCTTGGATGGAATCGATGGGTACTATCAATATTAATGTGCAGAAGAAATTCCTGAAGCTCTGTTATGAAAAGAAGAAAATTAAATTACAGGATATTTCCATCAATAAATAAGTAGAGTCCAAGGAGGCTGAAGCAGAATATGTTCTAGGGACTGACACATCAAATGATGAACCCTTGATGGTCGACAACCAAACACAAACATAAAACCAGGTACAAGAAAAACAGGTAGATTCCAAGGAGGCTGAAGCAGACACTATTACAGGTACGGATACATAGATGAGGACTCAGTGGTTGAAGTAATATTGGAAGATAAGAAACAAAAACAGGAACAACATGTACCAGCTACCAATCAGGCTCCATTAAGTGATGAATTAAAGAAGAAGACATCGTTGGTTAAAACTTCAGCATATCACCACCCACATCACCCAGCAAGAAAACAACCAACAATATGGCAACAAATTAGCCACAAGGAAAACAACCCCCGCATGACAAATAAAGAGGGGCGATGATCCACTTACTATACATCAACACAGAAGAGTCGCTAGGGTCAACTTCCATCTCAAGCGAGCGAGGAACTAGTTAGATCGAGGGTTCACCTTTCTGTAGGATGGCTAGATGCACTTGCATAGTACCAATGGACTACTCTTTTGAGTAGATTTTATTATTTGTGTTCTTTCTTATGTTTCAGGGATGAAACATGTTTAAGGGGGTAGAAAGTAGTATACCTAGGGGGGATAATATGGGGTGCAAAGGGAGGTACCCAAGGGAATAATGTAATAATGGGATGGGCCATAGTAATAAATAAGGTGGTTAACTCGTATCATGTAAAGGACCACAAGTAGTTAGCAATAATGTAATAAACCCATGGTATTAGATAGATGGTATTGAGGGAAATGGTAATGAACCATGGTATTGTATGTATGAGGCTTATATAGAGGCTAGAAACTCCCCATTGAGAAATGTCAAGGATTATTGTATGAACAGGCATATGGCTTGTGGAATGTTCTCCTTCCTTAAGAAGTGATTGTATGGTGTTGCCCTGCCGTAAGGGTTTGATCAATAAAGATAATCATTTCTATATTTAGATCTTTTTATTTCTTGGGTATCTTTGTACTTTCATATATTTCTCAGTTAGATCTATAACAAGTGGTATCAGAGCTATAATAAGTGGTATCATAACACTTTCTAGGGCCACTAGTGAGGTTTGGGGGGTAAAAGCTCAATCCGACCTGCTTTCCCCTGTCATCACTCAACTAATTCATGAATGCGATCTCATAGATGTATGTCCTTATCCTCTTGCCCCAACATGGAGGAATGGGAGGTCAAGGGTGCACTAGATTGTATAGTGGTTGGGCCATTTTCTAATTGTCGATTCCTTGGCTAGTAGGATGGGAAAATTATGTTCCTAGATCTGTACAGAAGGCATATATGACCATTTTCCCATCCTCCTACAATTGGACTTTAATGTGCCTACCTCAAAGTTTCCTTTCAAGTTTAACCACTCTTGGATTAAAGAGGATTTTTTCATTTCTTTAGTCAATTCCTACTGGAAGAATGTGTTGGTTGGACCCTCAATGTCAGTTATGGAACCTTGGGCTTTAAAAATTGAGGACCTAAAAAAACATGTCAAAATATGGGCTAGAAATAAACTTGAACAGATACAGGAGTTGAGTGATATTGGTTTAGAATTTAAATCCTCTTTCAAATCTTATATATCATTGAATTTCCTTGACGATGTCAAAAGGCACCTTTTTTATTTGGAAGAGAGGAAAGTCTAGTTACTTAAAGTTGATGAGGAGCATTGTTATTTAAAAAGTAGAGCCATCTAAGTTAAGGAAGGAGATGGAAACATCAATTTTTTCCACAAATTTGCTAACTATAGGAGACTTTCAAATTCTAGGCTACTGATGGAAATATTTTTTCCAATCTCAGATCCATTACTTGGGACACGTTGTCTCCAAGGAAGAGATAATAGTTGATCATGGAAAGATCAAATCCATAAGGGAATGGCTAAAACCAAAGAATGTGATAGAGGTGAGATCATTTATGGGATTGGCATGCTATTACAAGAGGTTTATCAAAAACCTCTCTAAGGTAGGACATCCAATCAACGCCTTGCAGAAAAAGGGAAAGAAGTTTGAGTGGATAGTTGAATGTATAGCAAGCTTTGATCAGTGAAAACGGTTGTTCACCAATGCAAGAGAGTTAAAGATTGCAACGGTTGTTCACCAATGCACGAGAGTTAAAGATTGCAGATCCATAGAAGGACTTTGTGGTTTGTATCGATGCGTGCAAAGAGGGTCTTGACGCAAGAAGGTTAGGTGGCTTATTATGAATCACGAAAGTTGAATGAACATGAGCTCAATTATGTGACCCGTGACCTAGAGTTGGTCTTCATTTTCCATGCATTAAAAATATGGAGGAACTACCTCCTTGGCAGAAAATTTACTCTAATCACTGATCATGGAGGGTTGAAATACTTGTTTGATGAACCTAAATTGAATGCAAGATAAACTAGGTGGTTGGAAATACATAGCGAAACTGACTTTGAAATTAAATATATCAAGGGTAAGGAAAATAGCAACATTGATGCACTTAGTAGAAGAGTGCAAATAAACCACCTAGCGAACATAAGTTCTTATAGGATTGACCTTGAAGAACAAATAAAAAATGCAAAACAACATGATGAAAAGTATCAGCATATAAAGGAAAAGTTACAAGAAGTTGATGAGAGTGAAAAGAATGAGAAATATCACCTTATAAGAGATGACTTATCAGATTTAAGAACAAAATCAATGTGCCAAATAAAAGTAACTTGAAGAAACTCATATTAAAGGAGTTTCATGTTATGCCATATTAAGGCCATCCCCCATACCAAAAGCCCCTCACGGCCATCAAGAAGTTTTACTAATGGCCTGATCTCCAAAGAGAGGTAGCTCATTTTGTTGCAAAGTGCATAGAGTGCCAACAAGTGAAAGTTGAGTACAAGTACCGAGTTGGTTTATTGTAGTGTATTCTTATTCTAAAGTAGAAGTGGGAAGTGATTTCTATAGACTTCATTACATGGTTTCTAAAGACTCCAAAACAACATGATGCAATCATGTTAGTCACCTAAATAAGACTCGCCCTTTCGCCTATGGCATAGCCTTACTGCTCTGAGATTTCATAGTGAAATGCAGAGAATAATTGGAGTATAAAATGAGGGTTGCATAAAAATAGCTGCAGAAGGGACAGAGGTAGGAGAGTAGGAAGCTCAACCCAGGTTGTTGCCTTGCTAGTCAGAAGTGTTGGTGTTTGTTTGATTGTTAGGCTAGTCAGAAGAAGTAGTTGTCTTATTATTGAAGTGAAAGTAACTCTTGTGCATATAAGTGGTGGTATGATTGTTTCATTGAAAGTAACAATATGCATGCCTTTTTTTTCCAAGGAAAAGACAACATTTTTCTATTAATTAAACAAAAGAGAGTTAAATATAAAACATTGTTCTACAAGAAAGTAATAATGTGCATTTACTTTGTTTATAATGTATGATTGTAGTGATATTGGAGTTGAATTTATAGATATTTGAGATTTGTTTATATAATAATTTAATTTTAAAATTAATTCTAAATTAAAAATTAAATTAATATATAAAATCCTCATTGTAAACCATAATGAATTACATTGACATTTGTATATCTCCTGAATTAATTTATGCTGCAGTTATTGGTAGATACTGCTTCTGCAACTGTATAGTTAGCAGAGTAAAAAACGGATTTTGTTAACTTTAATAATTGCATTGTACAAGTTAGGTAAAATGCTCAGGGTTAATTTTGATTGCTACAGGATTTTAAAAGGTTGTCTGGTAGTATGTCTCGATCAGGAATCAGTTGCGTTGACATTGTGCTGCTTTCAATGGGTGAAGTGGATCTGATAAGAATAAAATACAATACTGTAGGAATGAATGGTCCACCTTTATCACTTTCTTGATAAGTGATAAAATAGCATTGGGAAAGCAGAACACTGTTAAAAACTTTCATTTATTTTAGAAATATATATATAGTGTTTGTGGTTATGAAGTTTGAGTGTTATAACTATATTTTTTTATTTTTTTCCTGGAATAAAAGATTGATTTATCCAGATTGTTTGGGGATTTATGTAGGTTGTTTGGCTTAATTCAAATGGTTATGGCAGTGGAATGAAGTCTCATTGAACTCGAGATTTTGGATTTAAATTTTGTGCTACTTTCCTTTCATAAATAATAAACATATAAAAGAACTAGAAAATTAGAAAATTCTATCAAACTTAAAAAAAAAATTGATTTATACAGAGTGGTTATAAAATTTTAATTCTCAACCCCTCGCCCTACTGTTGAAACTTGGAAACCAGGTAAGGATCGTCTTATATATCCATAAAATATTCTCCTCTAACATATGAAAGTAAAAATCTCCCACTGAGATGCCATGGCTGGCTATTATAATAAATGTGATTGGTACATATTGATAAGTGTATATCTATTAGATATGTCAATCAAAATTGATATTTCTAATTCTTTATTTTATTTTTAATTTAGCATCACCAAAAAATAATAAAACCAAAATCATAATCTAAAAATAGTTTTGTTATGCATTTAACAGTAAACAATAAAATCTAGTGAGGAATAACATTAACTAAAATTGTCATAAAACTTTGTTGTAATCTAAGATTTGAGTGTTCAAACAGTGAATACATTATAAAACTTAGTTTTAATCTAGGATTTGTGTGTTGCGCCTATAGTTGTAATTTGTGTGTTGTGCCTATGGTTGTATTTTTGTGTTGTGCCTATGGTTGTAATACCTTACGTGCCATTAACACCAACATGTCATGATTCTCATTCTCTCATTTAAGCTCAGTATATAACTCAAAAAGTTAAAAGCACCAAGTACACTAGCTAGTTCAATGCATTTTTCAGGTATCCATAGCTCTTGCTAGTAAACAATAATGTGTAAATCCACTGGAAATTCAAATATCAAAATCTCCTCCACTATTTTGGAACTTAAGTGGTAACTAGGAATTTTCTCATACTTAGCTCCTACCACTTGTGCACAAATAGAATCAATAGACACAAACAACGTTCAAATAAATAAATGGAAAACACATTACCAATAACAATCATAAGAATGATGCTCCACATTATTAACATTTTTCAAAGAAAATACCTATCATTTTATTAAATTGTAATATAATAAACCCAAAATGCTTGTGCTACGTTGTAATAGAAACGGACTTTACATTTATTTTGACTAAACCGCATCTTAAAGGAAACCCAAACTCTAAAAACTATACTTAAAATTGCAATCTAAACATTAATAAATCCATAACTTATGTTTTAGACTATAGTGAGCAACTATAACCATGAATAGTCAGCAATTATTTAGGTCACAGAGATTTGATTGGCAATAGAAAAGCAATTAAAAGATAATATATACTTTGTATACCTTTTGTCGAAATGTGAGGAGATCCATTCCCACAATGTCCATGAGAATGATTTCAAGTTTGAGATTTGAAGCATAGTTGTCCACTCTAAACACTCTAAACACAATGTTCTGGTTTGAATGGAAAACAGTGCAACTGTTGTTGTTGAAAACAATAGATTTTCATCACATTGTAGTATTGCCTTGGATGGCTCATTATGGATCAAAGAGACTTAATTTGAAAATTAGAATTTCTTTTCAACAATTTACAGACCAGTGAATGTGTCTCCTGCCATCTGCAACCATATTAGTATTGGACATCAGTGTCAGTTTTCCAGTGAATGGAACGAATTGGCATTCCAGTGAATGAAATGAACGGGAAAACAATTTCAATTGGCTTTCCAATGAATCAAACGAAACGATTCAAGTGAGAAAAAGACAGCTAGTCAATAGTGACACATTTTAATAAAGTGGACACCTTGTGTTCTGAAACTGAAAAACTGTTGAAACTGTTGGCATTATGGCACAGGTTTGGAGCTATGGCACAGGTGTTGTCCTTGATGGCAACTCTCTTTGGTAACAGATCTCAGTTCAGGCACTCAGAAAGAAGAAAAAGACATATACGCAGGTTCATCTAGACAAAGGCGCATACACACGCGGGTTATACATTACAAAAGCGCGTATATGTTGGGGATCATTCTTTTGGTCCATGGTAGTTAGTTCTTGGGATTTGAACCTATGTTTTGGACCATGGCGTATCGGCAGATGTGTTGATCCCTAGTTTTGGGTTCATGGTATTGAAATGTTATGGTTTTGGACCATCGTATTGAGAAAGGCCTAAGACTATAAAAGAGGAAGGAGATCTTGTGGCACATCATCATCTCGATTATTATTGAAGATCTGAAAAAGTGCTAGAGTTGGTATATTGGTAATTGGGTTATGTTGCAGATCTAGATCTGAATGAAGGAGGAACCTTGGCGCAAAAGGAAGGATAAGTTCTATTCATGGGTCATAATCTTTAAGCTTGAATGATAGTATCTTTGTATGACTTTGATCTGCTAGATGTGGCGCTTGCTTGATCTATAAGTCTGATAATCTGGGTTAATTAGTGATTGACTATCTG